>KZ869841.1:38928-59101 GCA_003456935.1 Machilis hrabei | reverse complement strand
GGTTACTCTTGTGCACAGGGGACACCCCTCTACATTATATGTTAAATTCATATTAATCCGTTCTTACCAGGTCTGATGGTCCCCTTGTAAGTTATTAATAGGTTCCAAGTGTTCTGGAAGAGTCTTTTCATTTACAAATAACAGTAATCAAATCCAGACATGCATAAATCCTTTAAATACATAGCCCAGGAAGCCCAAGAAGTATCCACTTCAAGGAACGAGAATATTAATAGATAGTAAGTCAAACTGAGACATGCAGACTCTAGAAAATGAAAATAAACATTCGTAGATGTTAAGACGACACAATGACAATTCTGCCTACTTTACTAATGCGCTACAACTAGAAGAAAAAGTCGTGTATATCTCAAACAGTCACAACAATAATGCAAGCCGATGCAAAATTAAACGCTGAACAGTACTCGAGTGCAGAATTTTAGAAAAACGAAACATAAGTATGAGTACGCAATATTCTCCTGAGATTACAATAAGTCATTCAACAAATATAACAAGGTGTATGCTATTCAGACCAAGAGAAAATCTTCAAAAAACTTCAATTACGTTCTATAAGCAACCAAATCTTCGCTCTTTATAACACTAAATAAGCTACAACTCTCAGTCTGTTAATGTCTACATATCACCTGAGGCCCGGAAGAACCCATACGACCAAGCCGACCACAGATTAATTTAATCCCAGCTGAACTGAACTCATATAATAATTTCAATGTTGCTTAGCCAAAGTGTTTATGATAGTGAGCGAAAAACATTTTTCTTTTAAATACAAAACACTGGTACAGACAAAGTTGAGAAAACGACGTGAAAATAGTGATATTGCTAAAACTACTAAGTGAAGTGTAAAGATACAAATTAGTCATTTGCAGTGTATCGAAATAGTACAAGTGAAGTATTTTTTAAGTGTTATTATATGTGCAATTAAAAACGTATCGAAGAAACATTTATAGTAGCAAAAAAATAACATTATATTCAGCTACAAGATAAATTACAGTTCAGAGAATGATACTAAAATCACATATAACAATATTGTCGAAGAATAAAGTGAAAATATATTTAGATACGTTATATTAATTGGTTACCACAATTTTAATTATATGTAAACTTACAGTATCTTAGTAACAATTTAGTTACAAAAGTTTGTATTTTGTAAAGTTAAGGTGCATGCATAGCACAGATATCTAATGTTAAGATAATATAATTACTTACAATATAATATTCTGGATAGACTCAGTTATGTTTTGCAATGGAGTCACTTCCCCAATTCGACAACAAAACTGCTGTTTTTTTTAATAATAATAACATTTGGTAAAGTAGCACTTAAGTTCTTCTGTTTCAAATGTTAATCATGACCGTAGTGTAATAAAGCTTTGAATTGCAACAACGTGGTTTATTTATATGATTATTAAAAGCAGGTGGATTTATGCTAATGGGGTGCCCTAGTAGTGCTGTAGTGATTAGTAATAAAAAATTATATTGTAGTAAAGCGGTATAGCATCGAGATAGTAGAGACATTGCGTTAACTTATTATGGTGTAGTTGGTAGGGATATTACATGTTTATAGTGAGTGATTTGTTGGTTTATTGACTTTAAATTCAGGTTTGATAATTTCTGTAGCCAAAGGGCAGTTTTTTTGAGAACAGTCGACTGGACTGAGATATCTCGCCCTTTTTGCGGTCGAATGTTATTCTTATTGTATAGAATCTTAATATTTTAGCTGATTTTTTTTCGCGAAGATTTCTTTAGAGATTTCTTTGTTGCAGTGGTGTACCGTTATGCCTGCAGGTAGAATTTTTCTCGATGAAGGAAGTGACGAGGTATGCTTTAGAGGTTTGAATATTTGAGTTTATGGTCCCACGGTTCTGACTGCGATGGTCTAATACAGACCCCATTTTGGCGAGAGAAAGATTTCGGACGATTAAGTCGCTTCTAGAACATATGATAGGGGTTGAAAGGGTGTTCAGTTTTCTCCCAACGCCCATCCTGTCCAAGTATAAATAGGGATAAAACTCACCATTGAATCAGAATTCACTGAGGCTTCGGTCATAGACATATATTTCCTCTTCAGTAGCTTCATACTTGAAGGCGTGCCATATAGTACTACACTATGCCGCAATGCCAGATTACTGATTTTGTACCCACTGGTAGGTCATACAGGGGAACTCAGTAGTTTATCAGCACAACATCCGGACTAATCTCACTGGTAGGCCAGTCAGGGACTGAAAATGTTTGAATAAGTGGTGTATGCGTACGCTTGTGTTCCGGAGTATAAAGCAGCGCTACCAGCAGTTTGATGTGTACAAGCGATGGAAGGATCCCGCTGGTACGCCAGACACGGAATCAAGGTGCGTGACTAGCAGTTCGCCCATCGATGTATATTACTGGGTTGTGTCACTGAATTACTGATTTGAATCGCTGGCAGGCCAGGCCGGCTTTTCCGTAGTTTCGAGCTCACAAGCATCGGACTCATCCTGGCGAAGAGGATGAAGTTCAAGTCCATTGTCAGTGAAAGAGTGACATCTAAACTCACTGGAAGGCCAGACGGCGATTGAATCTTGAAAACAGATAATGGACGTTTCCTTGTGCAATTCATGGAGAGAGTATGACAGCTAATATGGTCCATCCCCTTGTTACAGTGCAAGGACAGACACCGTACTGATCCCGCTAGTAGGACAGACAGGATATGAAAGTGATGGACTTTTGCTACAGACTTGGAGTCCAATGGTCCTCTGTAGAGTGGCGACTGAAGCTGAATCCACTGGCAGGCCAGATAGACGAGTTAGGTCTTCTATATCCGGTCAACCGGAGCTTCAAGTGACCCCTTGCTTCGTTGCTGCCTCATCAGAGTTATTTACGAGTGATCGTCTGGAGATTGCCTATACCATGTAACCTCAAGGTCCCATCTGTTTAAAGCATCCACTTCCATCTCCTTCTAGTACAGTAGTTCAGTCGTGGTGGGATCTTCAGTCCTGCAAGGTTATCATTGATTTTACATCATAAAGCCAATCAACAAACCACAGTTCCAGTCGTTTACGAACAAGTTGTCTAAATGGGTAGGTAGGAGTAGCTAATTCGTATCAATGCAGTAGGTCACTGTACGTTCTTGTAATATTAATGTCTCTGGGTTCAGGTGTTTCCTTACGAGATCAGGTCGATCTATGTTTGGGGCTGTTTGAGAGGTTGTGGCTAATCTTGTATTGGTGTTACGCCGACAAAGGAATACGTCATGATGGCTAACGGTCACAACGTTTACTTAGCAACTTGCAAGCCAGTTATAGTAGACAATCTTCTTCCATCGTAGCTGCTAGTCAACAATAATTTTGAGGTTAGTAGATTCCTAAACCCTCCTCACATAGTTTGTAATTTTGTCACCACCACCACAGATGATTAACCCCCTAGTTTTTAAAGTGGAAACAACTGAGCAGAAAGTACATTCATGAAATGGGACCAAAACCTGCAAAGCCATCGAATTCAACCAGTGAACATTGCAGCTGAAAGTGACCCTTGAGCAATTCTCTGAAAGTTAGTCGTCCAGTGTGAACACTATTAAAGATAGTAGCCTTCAAGCAAACACCATGGAGGTGTATTAGGTTGTCAAGGAATCGGATGTCTACATTTGCCCGAAGCCTATACAGAAGTAGTAAAATTTTGGGAAACTGACAGGAAGTAGTAAGATGAAGAAGAACTCAGAATAAGAAAGTGACGGAGAACCAAGTCGTAGAGTAGTCAAGAATCATCTCAGAGAACTCAGCAAATCGTAATTCGTCTGCTGCAGACTCGTAAGTCTTGTAGCTTGTAAGTTGAAATTTGCTTTTAAAACATTTATAACAATATAAAACCACAGGTTTCTGCATAGTAATATTAATATTGTCATTATGTGTGGGCGAAAAATCAGCAACTTGTGGAGGCTCTTTCCCTTGACCCATAGGTACATAGGTTATCCAAACCATTATTTCCTTGTTTCAGTAAGTATAATTGATATTGAGAAATTACGTGCGAGTAGTATGTAATAATATTGAGTCCCAACTATAAAAATACTGTGCCCTATTAAAAAATAACCTGATGATTTGATGATAACAATCAATTTTTGTTGATGAAGCTACTTTTGAATTAAATGGTACAGTTAACCGGATTAACATGAGGCATTGGGCCGATGAGAATCCTTCATGGATAAGAGACAGTCATACGCAATATCGACAAAAAGTAATTGTTTGGGTCGGGATATTATGAAATCGTATTATCTGGCCATTTTTCATTGACGGTAATTTAGCTGCTGAAAATTCTTTGAATTTATTAAACAATCAAATAATACCTGCAATCCGAGATGTCATTCGAGATGCGTTTGATAATGTTTGGTTTCAACAAGCTTGGGCCCTATGCCATTTCGGTTTAAATGTCCGTAATGTGTTTAACGAATTTTTTTCTCGACGGTGGATTGGTAGAAGTACGATAGAATGGGTACCAAGGTCACCCGATTTAACCCCTTTAGACTTTTCCTACTGGGGTTATTGGAAAAGTTAGACGTATGAAGCAAAACTCACAGGCATAGACGATTTAAAGGAAATAATACTCGTATTGAATGTTTCAAATGCAATCACACTGGAAGTATTGCAGAATGTTATCGATGAAGTGTACGTTCAGTTCGGAAATTGTCAAGCGAATGAAGGTCATCAGTTTGAACATTTAACGAACTAGCTCATTGCGTTTGTTAAACTTTCAATTTTGATTAATTCAATTCAAGCCCCGATGGTTAGAGGCAAGGAGACTCACTTGAAACACGTATCCTGATGGTTAGAGACAAAGAGAGTAACTCGAAACAAGCAGCCCGATGGTAAAAGGCAAAAGAACTCTTGTACAAGACCCGATTTTCACCGATTACAGCGACATCTACAATAATTCGATAAAAAAGTTTCAGTCAAAAGTTACCAAGTTTTTAGCGTAGCATCGTAATATGCAAACAAATTGTGGTTTCCATTTGAAATTTCAAAGTTGCCCTAACATTTTCAATCACTCTTATAAGTCCTCAGCTTTCTGTCAATTATATACAACCTGTTGTCCTTATTCTAGGCTATATATATTTTAGACTTACAGCATACACACTGTAGTTCAAATATTTTATGTATACAGTAGGTCATATTGAACTCCATTATTTATCGAATTTCATCATCTGGTGAAGATTCCAAATTATTTGTTTATTAAATAATGGAATGGAAAGCAAAGTCCTCCTACAAACAGCTGACTGCATGGACGCCATGTAGTTCTTAAACCATTACTTAAATACTTAACTAGAAGTAGAAGCAGTACTAGTAGTTAATTTAAACTCCAAATAACCATAGGTTATGCATTGTACAACTGTAAATGCATTTAATTAATAGCTCAAATGTAACTTTCATTAACTGGCCTTTAAGCATTACATAGAATTTACAATGTAGGTGTGATTATTCTTGTGTTAGAGTAAGTGCAGAAATATAGTTTAAGCCTGATGTGGTGTAATTTATACATTTTTTAGTTTTCGTTTCTCTCTTATTCATCAACGTAAATAAAAATAAATGACCTTTTGGCCATGGAAGATCATTCACGATAACTTCGGGGATATTTTGTTAACTTTTTCTTTTCTCCCAGTTTCTACAAAGTATCTATTAAAAGCAGTATATAAGATAACTGCTTTATCTTTCCTGTTAATAGTTTGTTGTTATGGAAATTTCCTGAAGTTATTTAAATTATTTAATAATAAATTAAACAACAAGACAAAAATCCACTTCGAGCCCTATGCTTTATCTCGATTTCCCGTTTGCAAATTTTAATGTTTTTGGTATACATGCTTTCTACATATCAATCATAGCTAGTNTACAAAATTTGGTTTAAAAATGTTTAACTGCAGCGGAATATTAATGCTTATAGTTTTCCGTTTAGCATGGGACAGTGAACTCAAACCTTATATACTTGCCCGAGCGGACAATATAATAAGCTAAACATTGTTTAAGATATTATCNAGTAGGAACACTTTGAAAAGGAGTTAAATTATGCCGATTGTCACTGACGGCATTTACATGTCCTATTAACATTACATATCTATGTTTCTCTTTTGGTATAGGCTTAGTTCATTTTAAAAGGGGAATTCTTTCCGCTTTATATATCTTTTTGACACATGCAAATCCACAAAACTTAAATCCACAAATGAAATAAAATATGGTTCATATTTTAACAGTGTAAACACATCGAATTAAATTTAGTAGACAGAGAGGTTGGCTTAGCGGTAGAATGCTCCCAGATCGGGAGATGAATGGTGAAAATTTCGGCGCTGAGTATAAAGGGTTATCTTACGAGTCAGCCTGTGATCGTAGGTGTCTCAAGGGAGGGATGTTAAAAGTGGGGTCCTTCGGTGGCAAAGAACCCACCACCGGTATGTATCAAGTGAGTGGCAAAATTCAATCATCTTCAAGAGTCATTATAACGCGGACGGGATCTGCATTACACGGTCGGAGTCAGAATCGTGCGACCATAAATTTAAATAATCGAATCAAATATAGTGTGATAGGCTACTTACTTGCACAAATTATGAGAAAGACACTCATTATCATTAGAGTAAATCGTGTTAATGCTATATTTTCTTTAACGATTTTAACGTGCCTTTCTAACAAAATGAAACGTGGAAACATAGCAATAAAAGTGTATCAATTGTTTAGATTCCTTGAAACCATTAGCCCTTTTAGCATCCATCTTTTCTACACATTGCAATGAAGACTTTTAAAGTGTGACACGCACATACCGGACCTTATTTATCTACTTCCAGACATGTATAATCTTATCGTGTTTGCACATAATGAAGAGGACTTTGGTAGTATATCGTTCGATACCAAGCAAAAGCAGTGCAAAAATAGTAAGTGTTATTTAAAAACACTATAGTATTATACTGACAATGCAATGGTTTCAGTAGTTAGCCACCAAAATGTTTAATATGTATCTAATCTGATAGATCTCAACACGCTGATTTTAATGGTGATATTCAACATCTCAAATGGTAGGCGAGAATAGTACACTATACAGCTTGAATATAAAAACGATAAGAACTACGAGTGTCAGCGATAGCATTATAATACTGGGCTTCAGAGGTCGTGGGTTCAAATCCTGAACACAGCAATTTTTTTTCATAAGATTACCGTATGTTTTGTTTTGCACTAATAGTATGATACAATTAAACGGGTACAGATAGTTATACTACGGAAACAATAGCAAAGTTGGTTTGCAATTGCAAGTGGTTTGTACGGTATCACAATGTTATGTAAATAAGACGAGTGAGCATGTGATTGGTGTTGACATTCGATTATTTACAGTGTACAATATACAGTATAAAGAATAGCATTGAGAAAGGTGTCGCATTCTGTACATAAATGGAAGCTAATGTAAATCCTCATTCTGTTGCAGTATAATTTATTCGAATTGTAAGCGAAGAGTTAGAATTCGACAAAACCGAGCGGATAAAGAATGCTGACACTGTTGTGGCAGAAGTACAAGCTGCACAGTCCACATATACACCATCAAACATTTGACTTTTTGCTATTGCTATTGGATTATGGTCCCACTGTTATGACATCTCAGGTCTAATGGAGACCCCATCCGCGTCGTAATGACGCTTCAGGATAACTGAATTTTGAATTTTGCCACTCAGCCGACACATAGCTGGAGGTGGGATCTTTTACATCGAACACTTATCGATGGGACCCGCCTTTAACGTGCCTCCCGGAACACGCCTACGATCATACCTTAGTGTGGAGTGCTCCACAGGCAGACTCGTAGGATAACCCTTTTTTACCCAGGGCTAGGAGCCGGCCCCGGGATTAGAACCCGGGACCTCCCGATCAGGAGGCGAGCACTCTAACCACTAGGCCAACCTGTCGGTTTCAAACATTTGAAATACGGATCAAGTTGTATAAACTACGAGTTACTCCCGAATTGTACCCTTATGTTTCATTTGGGGGTGAACGAACAACTTTTGGGTTTAGTATTTCGCAAAAAAATCGTGCCACCCATTCGTATTCCGTAGAACCAATCATCAGTATGTAGGGAAAAATTGTTGGTGAATTTCTTCTTTGTCTTCAAGAGCCTCAAGGGAAGATGGGCCCGCACGTAGAGCAAACAGTCTTGCCTGCTCCTAATCTATCTATTACATGCAACGCTTTCGGCAAACTATCCAGCTCGCATGTCGCTTACTTCCTCAACAAATTTGTCATATCAGCTGCAACACAAGATTATTTTCTGACATTTGACCACAGGGCTGCCCAAATAAAAGCCAATTTGTACAGCAGTTGTTTTGAAAAAAAAAAGTAGTATTCATACCTTCAAAACTATAGTTGCGTCTGGGGGTTCTACTTCCTTATGCCATCCTTGTGATACCGGGTTTAACAGAGTTGAAGTACTTGGCCCATGAAATATAAAACTACACAGCTTTGCACGAGTGTGAAGATAGTGGCTGTCGTTTGACTGACCATAAAAGTGTAATAAAAATGTTCACACTACTGCATTTTATACTATCTGCTCCAATATTCCAGCCATTAATCCGCCTTGCATGGGTGCAAGCTGGTATATTAGAAACTGCTGAACCATTACAAAATGTAAAGGAGGTTGATATTAACATGCGAGTTGGGTTCTTGCAAGGTCAAACCATTTATACAAAGCAACTGGTGCCGTATATGCGTGTGTTTTATGGAATTTTACCATGACTACCACGTAATGATATGTTCAAATAGCCCTTATTTGCAGTCAGACTCTTAAATCAAATGTAGTTGGCAGTTTTTACTTGTTCACCATAAATCGCAGGACTAAATTCCTTCTAGTTTGAATACCGACCTGCAAAAAAGCTCTCATATTACTATATTCCATCGAGAATCAAGATCAATACCGAACCAAATAAAGGAAGGTAAAATACAAAAAGACATACATAATTATTTTGATAAATGACCCAAACCATAAATATTAATCCCTCACAGATAATGATAAATAAGTCTACCCCTTTCAATTATGTCATACAAATCGATGAAAAAAATTATCTACATGAACAAAATAATACTGTGACTACGGTTTGAACCCACGACCTCTGCCTTTGAATCCGTTACGCTATTTTTTTCTTACACTGCGCCTTGCTCCCGTTTCGTTTGGTTATCTATTTTTATTTTACACACATTGGACATTACAAACATCCATGCCTTACCATTTGGGATTTTGAATATCACCATTGAAATCAACGTGTTGAGATCTATCAGATTAGATACACAGTAAACCTTTTAGCGAGTAACCACTGAGAACATTATTAAATGGAAAATCTCTGAAACTGAATAAGTTCATATTAAAATATCCTTTTNTTCAATACAATAATACCATCCCTTAATGTTATGTTTTATATGTATTAGTTTGAACCAGGACTGAGTGTCTCGTTCCGATTGCCGCAAGTTGTATCTCAACGTTGACAATTTAGGATTAACTCGCATAAGTTACAATTTAGTTAATGTTGTACCATATCCAACGTATAAAAAATTACATTTAAAGAAATTTCATCACTGAACAAAGTGTAGCCATAGATCACCATTTTCACGTATATTGTAGAAATCATTACGACTGAGGAATATTCACAATTCAAATGCCAATACAAATAGTATTGGATGGTATCTCCATAAAATGTTATTAATTATAGCCATTTGGTTCGTCTCATTGTTAATTACAGCAAACGCCACTTACATTAAATATGAGCTACAAGAAATAAAATGTATATGTCATTGTTGAGGGTTTGCGACTTCTTATAGATGGTAAATAATCTCACACTGACTCATGATGTCACTGCACTTATCTAGTAAGAGGTCTTGTAGTCTCACTGTTGAAAAACATATGATATTCAGTTTTGTTTCTGATAGCCCAACTGTGGAACTTCGTCAAATGATCCTTTATCAAAGAAGAGATCGATTTAATGTTCCTTCAGTATTCATTAAATGAAAAATAGCAATGATTTACACTAGATACAAAATGTCTGTCCATTCTTAAATAGACGAGATGCTTACTAAGTGGTGTGCATATGTCATGACTTGTGTCCCCTACGTGAACAGTTTTCACATAATTGGTTCCCAAGTCCCTGAATTTATGCTCGTGGCCTTTTTAAATAACCATATCAATCACAAGTGTTAGATGTCCATCAATTTTTCTTCGGGGTTTCTAAGGATAATGTTCACGTTAATTCACGTATGAATTTGATAAAATCAACGTGCTCATATCATAACGTCTGCCAAATTTATTTATAGTCTTGTGATAAAATGATCTCATTAAATTAAAAACACTATTTGTTTCGATCTAAGACTCCTTTAACTTCACACTGATACAAGTTTTGAAATTGCAATGCCCTTCATATACACGCAATTATTAATCATATATTTATGATGACAACGCAACAAAAGTTTCCAATCCATCTTGAACCACCACGATTTAAAAAGAAACCAATATACATATCAAGACACAGTTGATTAGGACATGCAAAATGATTTATTTATATGTTGATTGTTGTGTAGAAGTAATGGTAGCGTATGAACATACTGTAGTACAACAAATATTCGTACATCGTTGTCTTGATCGTCTGTGTTTGCAAATAATAGAGTTGCATTTTTTAAATGTGCTGTTTATCGATAACCAATTGTGTATAGTGGCTTGACTTCAAACTGACATAAATTAACAATGAAACACTCCAAGAATGAGCATATGGACTCGTTTATTGTCTGCAAATCAGTGACCAACCATTCAATATCTAACATTGTATTGAATTTTTGTCAAACACTGAGTTAGTTGAAAGTAGGACAGTGGTGAAAAAAAGTATTGTTCCGTGTGATGCACTTTTGACACTAGTTATACTAAATATTTTCTTTTCTGTTGGCAGATTTTAAGATCAACATTATAGAGCTATCATACAACGCACTTTAAGGATTACGCGCTATTTCATTATTCTACACTAAATGTACTTTTGTTTAAGAGCTTCATACGAGGTTTCATTCTTATAGGCTATATCAATTTTTATTTATTAGTGGCCTGAAAAATATTTGAAATATCAAGCAACTACACAAAAATATAAATAAGTCACTGACAAAAATACTAACAGAAAGTGTCTGTGAGTTTTGTCATACTTAAGATACAATTTCTTAAGCCAATAGAACATCGCCTAACCTGCATTGGTTAGTTTATTACTTTTACTTTCTCAAAGAACATTTAAGTATGTATATAACGTACATAAAACCTAAATTACTTATATTAAACATATATGTGGATCTGAATAATCATTTAGCTGACAACTGGCTACTTCACTTTCAAGTTTACTTCGACGTTTCCCTTTTTTTATTTTTTTTTCTCAATCACTACAAGTGTTAATTTGCATCACTAAAATATTTTACATTTGATATACGAAATCAATAAAGGACAAACATACGAACAATACATAACTACATTCTTATAATTTAGTTATTTTTTTAATATATTTGTTTTATTTTCACGTACTTTTTTACAGAAGTCTACAGAGTTGTAAGTAGGACTACGTTTATATTTAATGTTATATTGATTGTCACTGTTTTTCTTATATTTTTAAAGGTTGCATTTTATAAACACTCTTTTGTTTAAACATAGGACCTACTTGTCAAACATAAGAAATTTAATGTACTTTATCACAATACCAAACACGAATATTTTGCGATTTCATATCAAACATATAAATATCATAAGAAACTTCAATATTAGATTTTAAAATATTAATATTTTTAATATAAGGCATTTTAACACTTGTATCTTATCTACAGTATTATCTAAATGTACATTCTGGGTGAAAAATTAACCTTATCAAAATGTATCAATATACTGTATATACAGTATCTTAGTATACAGCCAGTGGAGGACTGAACATTCTTAAACATATATGGTCTTCTAATATACATTAAATATTATATCATCGTAAACACTGCGTCTTCTCCTCTAATCTTTATAGATACAGTTGTATATTTTGTTCTTCTTTAGCATATTTGCCAAAGCCAGATAAATCAATTGTAAACAATAAAAGAAACAAACATTAATCTAGTGTTTTCTTACACAAAACGTCTTATTTTTGTTATTTATTCGTTTTAATTCTGTCTGTGTTTACGATGTAAATAAGCCTCTCTATTCCACACATAGTTTGCCGACTATTTTTTGTTGTTAAGTGGCGCAGATAGTAAGAGGATTTCTCCGCCGGCTTAGAGAGCCATTCCCTTTGGACCCTCCTCGCGAGAGAGGGAGTCTGAGATGTCGTTTAGATAGGAACAACATTTACCTCGCCGAGGTCTACATGCATAAATACGTGTAGTGTTGCGTAAGGGGATCAAGATACTAATCTGTAATGGTATACAGACGTGAATGTCAGACTTCCACTGATTGCTACGACGGAGAGTCCCATTTATCTTAACCCCTTTTGGGCGGGACAGGACACTAATAGTCTCCTCCGATGTTTCCGTCTCAAACGAACCGTTTTCCAAAATCGCCCGTTGTTTGAGAGCCACGTCCCTTTCTCAGTTTATTATGCTAATAATTTTGTTTACATTTTTATTACTTTGTTTCAATTATGAAAAGTACGAAATTTTAATACAACTGCTTTACCAAAAATATAATTTGCAGCAAACGCCTCAGTAGTCTTAGCTACAGCAATAACAATAAAATAAATGTGTATAAAATGTATAAAGTTTGATATTGCCTTTCCTTAACTCTACCATCTCTGATGCGGATATGGCAATAATGGGCACATGAAATTTATACAGTAGGACTATACTGTTAATCTTTAAACAAAAATAAAGTTAAAAATTAAGGAGAAAACGTATTTGTCAATTCAAAGTTTCTGTGGTATATTTATAAATCCACGCATTATTTAAACACTCTCTAATCTCTTAATTATATATGATAAGCCCTAACTAAGATAACTGGTCGCAGTGCTTTCAATAATATCTGCACTTTACACTGCGTCTCCTCATTTATCAGTTCATGCAATTTCAGCAAATGGTTATTAGTCTTAATTAAAAGCTTTCTAGTAAAACAGTTACCTGTTTCAACAGAAACTATTCAGCACGTGTTTTCGGATCAGAATAGTATGTACGATTATAAGTTTATCGTTTAATTTTTTATTATTATAAGCAACTCACGAAAGGTAATGCAAAAGCACCGTGAGTGCCAAAAGTAAACATAGAACTAGGAAAAAAGCAAGTGTTTATGAACCTTAGTTTTGATGATGTTAAGACATGTTAAACAAAATACTAGTTTCGAGGCACAAGATAATAAGTTGAAACATAAATGTTTCATAGTTTACTTTTAGAAATATGAGTAGGTCAAAATTCATTAAAATAATTTCCATTGTTTATATGACTCCATCTATTACTCATTAATTCGTTGAAATTAGTTCACAGTCCAATATATCACTTTTCAGGTGCGTTGCAAATAAATATATTTGGTGTTTTACGTCACATCGAAGCCTTTTAAGTCATTTGAGACAACGAAAAACGCTTTTTTCGCTTAATGAAGACATCACAAACATCAAAGGCTTACGCGGAATACGAACCCCTGATTTAGATCTACTGGACTAGACGTCAGCTCAAATAAAGAACAGTGTGATTGTTTATCTGTCCATTCTTCTGTTCGCCTATCTGTACGAATATAAGAACTCCGAAACCATAGAATGATTCTGAATTCATGTACTAACTATTATCATACGAGGTTAGCCTGGAATGGGATATTTTAAAATGTTGACAATTTTGTTCATATTCTAATTTACCAAATATTATCTTTTAGTCACTTGCATCAACTTGTTTGGTAAAAGATATCATCACCGAATGAACAGTAAAGCAGCCAGTCTTGACCCACAGAATACGACTTTCAATTTTTAACATTTAAAGTTATTCGTACATCAAAGAGACCTTTCAACCACCAATATATTTCTAACATTTACGCTACAGATAGGTGTTTCAGCGTAAAATTATTACTTATATTATATGCCTCAAACATTTCCCTCTTAAACAGTAACGCTCCAGGGCCTGACGGTATTCCATCCCGCGTTTACTCTCTTTTAGCCGAATATCTCACGCCATTTGTCACAGCTCTATACTAGCAGAATTTATTCCTCGAAAAAATTCCGAACGGCTGGTGGAATGCAAACGTTGTTCCGATTCACAAGGGAGGAGATAAACAGGAGCCTACGAATTATAGGCCTGTTTATCTCACTTATGTTTTCTGTAAGCTCACAGAGCTCATTATTAGCCGCAATATAATGAAACATTTAGATGCTCAGGGATTGTTATTAAGGGAACAACATGGATTCCGTAAGGGTTTATCTTGTGAAGTGCCGTTTACTTTTACTCGTGGAATAACTATCCAAAATATTAGACAGTGGAGAACAAGTACATGTCGTATTCTTGGATGTCACTAAAAAATTTGACACTGTACCACACTAACGACTGTTACACAGGTTATTGGTTTATACAATAGATCGTTCCATTCTTAACGGGTTAAATTCCTTGCTTTCTAAACAATTACAACGTGTAATTATTGGTGGAGACACATCAAACTCGGCCCAAGTCACATCAAAAGTCCCACAAGGTATTGCTTTAGTTGCGTAGTTAATTTTACTTTACATTAATGATCTGTCTGAGAATATCCAGTTCTCTATTTGATTATTTGCAGATGATACCGTCATATACACGGAAATAAATAGGATAGAAGTCTGTGAGGAATTACACGAATCTGTGAACTCTGTTGAGGAATGGTGTAATTTATGGCAGTTATAACTAAGCGTCGGCAGAAAATTCAAACCAACTACAAACTCGGTGGTACAACTTTAGGCGTAGTTTATGAAAGAAGTGTTTAGGAGTATTACTGTGCAAGGATATGTCATCGAATTCACTCGTTAACTATATTGTAGGAACGGCGTTTCGAAATACGAGATTTATTCAAAGGAAGTTAAAGCAAAGTTATTTAAAAGTTAAGCCATATTACAATACTGTAGTTGTGTTGGAGACCCTCACCAAGTAGGTTTAATAAACTACATACACGGGGTACAGCGTAGGGCAGCAAGGTTTATGTTGGGTCGTTACGATAGATTAGATAGCGTATCAGAAATGTTGGAACATTAGCTGAAAATCGCTACGAAAATAGGATGAAACGGTTCAAACAAATAATTGAAATTCAATTGTCATTAAACTGCAAACAGCTACGTATATAGGTAGAAACGATCATGTAAATAAGATTAGAGGAGTTAGGTGTAGAGCGGACGAGCATTTGTGGTATTTTTTTCCTCGGACAATTAGGGAATGGAATAGTTTTTGAGTTGGTGCGTTGCACCCCCTGCCAAAGACTAACAGTTCATTGCGGGGTAAGATGTAGATGTTTATAGGATACCACATATTTCGCTCCTCTAAGTGTAGGAGAACCGCGTCTTTTACGACACATCTACTTTAAGCATCATATTTATAAATTCACTAGACACTTTGACAGGCTACCATTTTTTACCATTCACTGAAAACATGTATAAAGTGTTGGGAAGAACAATGTTTCGCATTTTTGTTTTCTTATCGTTACATTTAAATATACATAATTTTTTATTCTTGTTTCTAGATTTTGTTATGGTTAAAAAAACTACTAGATTAGGTAAACTTAACATTGTTACTGTAAACTGTAGAAGTGTGTGTATCAAGTCTGTAGAATTGTAAGTAATGATAGAGGAAACCAAGGCTGATATGTTAATAGGTACTGAATCTTAGATGACTCACGAGATATCATCGTCTTAAATATTTCCTTCTTCGTTTACCGTATTTAGACGAGACATATTAGGACGCAAGGGTGGAGGAGTCTTTATAGCGGTTAAAAACATACTCATCTCATCTAGAAAACAACAGTTTGAGACGGACTGTGACATCATTTGGTGTTCCATAGTAATTAAAACGGGAAGTAAACTGTACCTTTCTTCATTCTATCACCCCCCACAGTCAGATATTAGTGTGATGAATTCTTTTAGTGAATAAGTTGAATCGATAGACCGATTCTAGTTGGTGTAGATTTCAATCTTCCTGAAATTGATTGAAATTTGTTTAGTTTTGGAGGGGGTATTAGATGCTCGTCACACTGCTTGTGAGAAGTACTGCACAATCACTCGATAGACAAGCTTGTTCAATATCCTACACGTGGACATATTATTTTAGATTTGTTTTTGACAAACTATCCACATCATGTTAGTGAAATATATGTTGAAGATGGGCTAAGTGATCACAAAGTCGTTGTTGCATGTATAAGTGTAAAAGCACGAATAACTAAAGATGTAAAGTGTACAACTTCAAAAGGGCAGATTTGACAGGGTTAAGTAAATATATGTCGGATAATTTAGAACACTTCATTTCATATTGTAACGATAGTGTACATATCGACTCTATGTGGAATGTGTTTACTTCCCTCCTGTAGCATTCTTTAAACACGTTCATGCATTCTCGCGAGTTAGGTTCAAGTAAAACACCACAGTGGTATGCTAGGGATATTAAGAGAGCACTGTGAAAGCAATGCAAATTAAGAAACAAGTTAAGAAAAGAAAACAGTCCACACACCGCGGAAATATTTAAGGAAGCTCGTATTAGCACTAAAACTCTGTTAAGAACAGCTCGCGATAAATTTGAGAAAGAGGATATAAGTTAATTTCTGTGTGAAAATCCCTATAGATTTTGGCATTATATAAAGAATCAAAGATCGGGAGAAACATGAATTCCACCGCTAAAAAACAGAAACAGGGAAATGATTTCGGAGACAAGAAAAAAAGGCAGGTTTACTAAACTTTCAAAATAGCTCAGTATTTACAGAAGAAAATGTAATAAATATATCTAATTTTATTACCGAAAACATCAATGAGATGTTAGAAACGTTACTTACGAATGGAGGGGTAGTTAAGCTTTTACAGTCGGTTAAACCAAGTAAAGATCTGAGGCCTGATGGTATTTCATCCCGTGTTTACTCTCTTTTAGCTGTAGATCTCCGACAATTTGTCACAACTCTATATCGGAAGAGTATATTCCTCGGAAAAATTCCAAATGACTGGCGGAATGCAAACGTTATTCCGATTCACAAGGGAGGGTATAAACAGGATCCTGCGAATTACAGACCTGTTTCTCTCACTTCCATTTTCTGTAATCTGCTAGAGCACATTATTAGCAGCAATATAATGAAACATTTAGACGATCAGGGATTACTATTCAGGGTACACCATGGATTCCGTAAGGGTTTATCTTGTGAAACTCAGTTACTTTTACTCGTGGAAGAACTATCCAAAATTGTAGAGAAGCGGAAAACAAGTAGATGTCGTATTATTGGATTTCAGTAAAGCATTGACACTGTACCTCACTGACGGCTGTTACACAAGCTAGATTTTAAAAAAATAGATCTTTCAATTCTTAACTGGTTACAGTCTTTCCTTTCTAATCGATCGCAACGTGTTATTATTGATGGAGGCACAACTAACTCGGTCCAGGTCACGTCAGGAGTTCCACAAGGTAGTGTATTAGGTCCATTGTTATTTTTACTTTACATTAATGATGTACTTGCGAAAACCCGGCCCTCTATTCTATTATTTGGGGAAATAAATAGTATAGAAGACAGTGAGGAATTACAAAAATCTGTGCACTCTGTTGAGGAATGATGTAATTTATGGCAGTTAAAAATAAATCCTACGAAATGCTCGGTTATGCGTATTACAATACGTTCGCAGAAAATTCAAATCAATTATAAACTCGATGTTACAACATTAGGCGTAGTTAATGAAAACAAGTATTTAGGTGTATTACTGTGCCAGGATCTGTCATGGCATTCACACGTTAACTATATTGTAGGAAAGGCTTTACAAAATTTGAGATTTATTCAAAGGACGTTAAAGCAAAGTTCTTTAAAAGTTAAGCAAATCACGTACAGTGCATTACTATTACCAATACTACCAGTACTACAATACTGAAGTTGTGTTTGGAACCCTCACCAAGTAGGTTTAATAAACTCCATTGAAGGGGTACAGCGTAGGGCAGCAAGGTTTGTGTTGGGTCNACCCTCACCAAGTAGGTTTAATAAACTCCATTGAAGGGGTACAGCGTAGGGCAGCAAGGTTTGTGTTGGGTCGTTACGATAGCTTAGATAGAGTATATGAAATGTTGGAACAACTAAATTGGGTTTCATTAGCTGAAAATCGCCAAGAAAATAGGATGAAAAGGTTCAAACAAATCATAGGGGGTCAATCATCATTAAACATGCGAACACGTACTGCAAACAGCTAAGTATCTAGGTAGAAATGATCATGCAAATAAGATTAGGGAAGTTAGGTGCAGAACTGACGGGTATTTGTGGTCTTTTTTTCCTCGGACAATTCCGAAATGGAATAGATTTTGAGTTGGTGTGTTGCACCCCTGCCAAATACTAACAGTTGATTGCGGAGTAAGATGTAGATGTAGAATAGGGCACTGTTCTTTGAAGAAATAATTTAATTTATACATTTGTATAATATACCATGAACGTATTCCGTTCTCACTCCTTGTATTGCGGATTGAGAATCAAATGCACTGGAAGCCTATATAGCCTACCCTTTTAAATTTGGCAACAGTTGTAAATAATGCCACAGTCTTTGAATTAACATGTAAGTCCATTCTGAAGAGCAAAATTACATTTTAATCTGTGATGATAGTTATTATTTTGATATCAAGGCTTTCAGATAATGCGGCTTATGTGATATGAAGATACACTTAGATTAATAAGTGTTTTGTAAATACTACACTGTTATTTTAGCGTTTTTATTGTGTTATCAAAACCTCTCAAACATAACAAGTAACGGTAAAGTTTCACTATTTTCTCACACATTTTCCTTCAAAGAGATTAGCTATTGGTAGATATTTTATCAGGTATTATGTCAATCTAACAAGAGAAGGTACCGCTTTTGCACCTCCGATTTGGATGACGCTTGGTAAAGACAAAGTGCTAGTCAAGGAGCACCTACTCTTCAAAAAATACTATGCCATATTCATCAATGGAGGAGAAAATTGGGGGTTAGCTTACTTGCTTTTTTCCTTGTGCTCAATTTGGCCATCATTTGTCTGGAGTTCGACACAGCCTAGATGGTACAGCACCCAACCGTTAGTCAGGTGGCCACGGGTTCCATTCTGGCTTCAATATAATTTGACAGGACCGTTAAATTCATTGTGTTCGCTTAGTATTTATCTTGCGAATTAAACGTCTCGTTTAGTAACGCCCTGTTAAACCTATATATTGTTCTACGGTTATTATTTTCATAACAGTTTGCTTTATACTTTAAGTATCGTACGGTGTGATTGTTTGAAATGACGAACATGGCAGCCAGACAATAGACGGTACAAGAGCGTGTTTGTTTACATTTGGATACTCGAGTCTTTAACGTGTTGTTCAAATTATATAATGGAGCCAAATTAAGAAGGTCATAAAACTAAAAAAAGAGCAAAAACAAAAATTCGAAATACATTCCAGGTAACTAGTTTGCAACATCAAACTCCGAACTAGACTAAAACCCAAAAATAAAAACATAAATATGGCAGGATGCCACACCTATAAAAATGAAAATAAAAATACATAATAAAGATAACGGGAAGACCCAAATATATAAAAAAATAAAGGAATTAAATAAAAGATGGCGGCAGGTCACACCAGATGTAAAAAATATAAAAGTAATGAAATAAAAATGTGCAAAAGATGACGGGAAGCCACACATTATAAAGTACAGTTATGCTTTGTGTGAATCCTAATGAGATGGCAAATGAAGGATAACAAACGTAACTCCATAAGTCATAATAAGTATAGGACATCTTATGTAGTTAATAAGCCGACAATATTCAAGAAGTGAATTTTTTAATGAAAACGGATTTTTGTGCTTGTTGTGAGGTAATGTAATAAAAATTAATAAGTTAAAAGATGTCGGGATGACACTTTTTGGCATGCTAAGAAAATATACAGGGTGTATCATAATTAATAGCGCAAATTGAAACAGCTGTAAGTACACGATACTAGAAGCAAAAAAGTTTTAGTAAACATGGGTCCGCAAACGAGCCGTTTGCGAGATAATTTAGAATTTGTGGTTACCAGCCACCAC
>KZ869841.1:14081-34467 GCA_003456935.1 Machilis hrabei | reverse complement strand
TAAATGGTGGGATTAGTTAAAGTTTTATCGATTTTTTAGATATTTTATTTCATTGAAGTTATCACAATGCCGCCAATACTCCTCAAATCATTTCGCCGAACTAACACCGCCTGCCAGTCCATTCCAAACAAAGTAATCTGGCAGCAAAGCCAGGATTACTCCTATTGTCAGATCACTCCGGCCGAACTAATCCGGCATCCAGCATTACTCCTCGGAGTAGTTCGCTGAACTAACGTTGCTTGCCAGAGTGATCCGGCCGCACTAATCTGGTAGACCGCTTTACTCCTCGGATTAGTTCGCTAAACTAACACCACTTCTCGGAGTACTCCGGCCGCACTAATCCGTCAGCCAGTATTACTCCTCGGATTAGTTCGCTGCTCCGACCGAACCGATACGGGAGCCAGCATTGCTTCTCGGATCAGTTAGTGGAAGTGTTATTCTGCCTTCACTACTCCAAGAATAAATGCTCCGACGTTCACTCCGCTAAGGATTAGTTCAACCGGATTAGTTCGATATTCCAAGTCCCTGGTTTATTGTCATTATTGAATAGGAATGTACATCACAAACATCCATGCCTTATGCGAGATTCGAACCCACAACCTCTCGGACTAAAGCAAGCTGTGCTAACCACTAAACCAAGCAGGCCGGCAACTTCAGAAGATAAGGTCACTTTTTCTGTGGAACATCACACATGTGTGCATCATAAAACACGTAAGACGATACTGTTGCAAAGTTGGCGTTTCAAATACACCATATATGAACAAATAAGATATTTGTGTTGTTCAAATATTTATATATACAGGGTAGTCCATTTATATTGACCGGGACAAATATATCGGCAAAGAAGCATCCTACGAAAAAAATGATTAAGACCAAATGTGTTCATCTCGAAGGGGGCTACAAGATGGCGTTACCTGTTTTGCCGTTGATGGCTCTATTAGTGGTGAAATTGGCAACAACTTTAATTTCTTAAATTAGAACCATTATTTTTTATTGCAGATTCTTATTTCATGTGAAAAAAGTTATAAGCGTTTTTTGTAACTCAAGTACGTATGGCCTTTTTTCGGTCCTTTTGTTGTTATTTACATGACTGGATAATTGGTTTGATGAATGATTGGTTGCGTTGTTGCTGCAAAGGATAGGCTTTTATTCACGTAGAATATCCGTTATTGACCAATCGTTAGCGGCCAATGGAGGAGATTCTAGGCGGATTAATTTTATACGCTGAAACAAATGAATTATATTCTTTAATTTAAAAAAAAATATGTGTAAGATGTTACACATAATGACTACACAATTTGAACATTTATTAGATTAATGTTCTTACTATTGAGGTAAGAAAGTGTATTTTAATAAAAAGACCGAAGAAAGGCCATACGTACTTGAGTTACAAAAAACGCTTATAACTTTATGTTACGCATTAGTACAATAAAAACACTTGGGATAAAAGTTATGTATTTATTCACCTGAAATAAGATTCTGCAATAAAAAATAATAGTTCCCATTTAAGAAATTAAAGTTGTTGCCAATTTCACAACTAATAGCGCCATCTACGGCAAAACAGGTAACGTTATCTTGTAGCCCCCTTTGAGATGAACAAATTTGGTCTTTATTATTTTTTTCGTAGGATGCTTCTTTGCCGATATATTTGTCCCGATCAATATATATATGGACCACCCTGTATACATATATACAGGGTTAGTCAAAAGTATGTTTTAAAAATTCTAGGGTAGGTTCGTCAGACCAATACAAGACATTATGGAAGTGTGATTTTTTTTGTTGGCCCATTTTCCAGATAAATCAGGTTTTTCGAAATTGGGATAAATGTGGCAACACTGTAAAAATAAGAGTTTCGTTGTGTTTTGAAGGAATACTAGCNTTNATGNGGAGTGGCTCAGAGCTAGTGATCTAGACTCCTTGTAATTTCTCTTGTGCAAGAGGTAATGGGTTCCAAACTTGCCTGCGACTGAAAAAAATTGGTATTTTCGAAAGTCGAACCCGGTACTTCTTCCATAATTAATGAGGTGGCAAAATCTGTAGGTGTGAGCCACTCCGCATCAACGCTTCAAAACACAACGAAACGCTTCTTTTTTACAGTGTTGCTACATTTATCCCAATTTCGAAAAACACTATTTATCTGGGAAATGGATCGACTAAAAAAATTGTCTTATATTGGTCTGACGAACCTACCCTAGAATTTTTAAAACATACTTTTGACTAACCCTGTATATACAGGGTGTTCGGAAATTCCCCTTACAAAATTATATGGCATGTTCCTTGATTGAAATGGAGTGGAAAAGTTATTTTCCAAAAANTCCGCAGACCAATAGTTTTCGATTTATTAAAGGTTTAATCTGACCAATCACGGAGCGCGTAGCAGTCGAAGCGCCCGCTTCACGCATGGTACCACCAGTACCACTACGTGAAGCGGGCGCCTCAACAGCTACGCGCTCCGTGATTGGTCAGATTGAACCTTTAATAAATCGAAAACTATTGGTCTGCGGACTTTTTGGAAAATAACTTTTCCGCTCCATTTCAATCATGGAACATACCATATCATTTTGTAAGGGGAATTTCCGAACACCCTGTATATATAGATATAAATGTATACGTCTGGCTCTGTTGGTGTTAACTTTTGCGTACGTACTGTAGAGTGGATGTCATTCAAGTAGTGGCAGCATAAAATCATGCACCAAGTACAACTTATGTCACACAGACATAGAAATGATTGAAAGGAACATAAATAAAATTTAAAAAAATGTAACAATAGCACCGGGATAGAACTCGTGGCCATAGGCTTTACTATCGAGCGCTCTACAGGTTAGACTACACCGTTAACTAGAGTGTAAAGGAGTAAATTGAATATATTTCGTTGCACTATTAACTTAACTCCCTTTTTCTCCGGCATTTATAAATATGGTATCATACTGCTTTATTAGTAATGTTCTTTGACTGCTACTTTGTTATCCCCAAGTCTCATCCAAATCGGAGGTCCCTTGTAGTCCAGTGTTCTTAACGATCGAATAAAACATTTAGTAATTAGTGTTCACAAAGACAGATTGGCATTAAAGAAACTCTGCTCTTTAAAATTATCTTCATTTACGAAGGTGAACCTGGGAATACCATAAGTGTTTAGTTTCAAGCGGACCCATTCAGCGGCTTTCATGTTTCATGATTATATAAATATTCCATAACAACTACATGGCAAAACAAATTTAAAGGTAAATGTATACTATTTCGCATCGTACTTATCAGCGCATTGTAAAAAAAAAGCTCTTATTGACCATCGTTCACTTATCCGCCTCGCATTGACTCTCGGCAAATACGATCAGGATACTCGAGAGGACAACTTCTCGAATGTGTGTGATGCGTACGGGTGATGTTATTCGTAATACTCAGAGTGGTGAACGATGTTCCCTGGGTCGACATTTCAATTTGGTCTAGTTGTCTTCCACAGCTTGACCGAACTGGTCAACAAACTGAAAGACACTGGCTCAAATCAAATAGAAAATCCGAAAAAGTGGACGAACTAATAAAAATAATACGATGAATCCGATACATACGATGAGCACAAGTGAACGCTTACCTTGAAGGTCCTTCGTGGAGGGTGTACCTCCATCAAATTTTACTCAGTCATCTTCTCAAATTATCCTGGGAAAACAAGACCATATTATATTGCGTTCATTTCGTAACACTTCAATAGGTTCACACCTCAAGATTTTTAATATTTTGACAGCGCTATCTGTCTATATACGGCTAGTTTGTCAAACATTATAATATAATGTGTTGCACCTTGTGCGATTCATATTATGTAACCTACAAGGTACAAAACTTTCTAATAAACGGAAGTTCCCGTGTGTGTGTGTGTGTATAAATATTCATTCAAACAGTGTTTCATTTCAAAAGCAACCCGTTATTATTTATTCCAATAGCAGTTAAGACTCTCAGGTGGCATTAGTATATTTTTGTCATCATCTTGTCTGTCCGAAATCGTGTGTTAAGTCCGTAATAGCTTAACCTATAAATTTATTTATTTTAAAACTTTATCATTTACATAAAGCAAGGCCAAATATAATTTTTGACTATTTGGAGTATTGTTATGTATTTGCTACATACACTGGTCAATCTAGATTAAAATAAAAGCTTCTATATCCCTGCAAAAGATAAGTCCTGAATTATCTTATTGACAAGGTCAGTGTGTTTCCCTATTTATTTGTGTACAATATGCTCCAACCTTTCAAAACTAATGTGTCCAAGTTATGATGCGAGGGAAGCCTTAAGTAACAACGATGTCCATTATTTGGTTTAAACTAAAATATATTACTTTCTCAATACATGGTAACAATAAAATGAAATGTTTTCAACATTTCAATCATCTCATTGCATAAATAAAAATGATAAAAACGTTGTTGCTCCTCTTTGTTACAATTTCCATTTCATGATAAGAGGCATACCAATAAGATAATTTCTGTCACGTTGTACATATATTTTCAAATTGTCTATTTTCTCTGTCGAAAATATTAATTATTTCTTAAACTGCATTAAATAAAAAAAATAACACTTTAAGGTTCCTGACATCCAGTTATCGAATGACAGAATATCATTTTAATTTGTGTAGTTTAATCCGATGTTTCCCAAAATGTTCGTTTTCACAAACTGTTAACAAATGTCTAACCAATTTACGTGATACCACATAGAATTAACATAGGTTTTAACACGTCAAATGAACTATACTAAAAATAACGGTTCGTACATACACAAATTTTGCTTTACTTACTGTAACCTCCCCCTATCATGTAATAGTACGAAAATCAATAAACCAGGATTTAATGTAAGACTTGAAAAATTTAGAACCCTCGTTTGTATTGGTTCTCGTTGATTTCATTTTAACGGTAAGGCTCTTTCAAAACCATGTATCTAAATTTCGTGAATTTAAAAAAAATACGCAATTGCAACAGCGGTTTGAAATTAATTTTGATTGGTGATGGACACTCATTGTTCTTTGTCATTCCAACACACTTGATGGAAAAATCTGTTTAGTCGCTAGTTTAAATAGCAGGAAATAGCGTAATAGCACCGGAGATTAGTAATTATGTACGGTTTACAACACCAACGGAAATTCATGGAAAGCGGAGACGTACCACATTAATATTTTTAAAGACAAATTTAACGCTATTTTCCAAAACAAATTTATGTAAAACACAATAGGCGAGATACAAAATCACTTTAAAATTAAAGTTTCATTAGCTGTTATAAATAAGTAACTTTTATTTATAACTAAAATACGTAACATCCTTTTATATTTAAAAAGAAATAGAAACGTAAATAGAAAATACATTTCATGAGTAATCTCGTAAATTGAAATTCGCATAACAATGAAAGTGGAGAAGACAATACTTCTGTATTGATTAAACTGTACGACTTCAAAAATGACGCTTTCGTAAGGCGTCCAAATACTGACGCTTTCAAGAATGGAAGCTTTAATTTCCAGAAAAACCAATTTTCCCAACTCAATTAAGTTTCATTAAATCTCTGCACTTTATTTAGGAGAGCTTTTTTAAAATTTAGATTACAAACTCAATACAATTAAGTTTGTTGTTTCACTAGTTGTTTAAAAAAGCAATTTATTTCCTTCTCAAAGAAATTTATACCTTTTAAGGTTTGTAAAGATTCGAAAATAATTAATTAAATTCATCACCTCTTAACCGATAAGGCTTTACCAAAGATAAGATCATTATTGGCTTATTTTAGTAGTATTAATCAAATCGATAAACATTTTAAATATCTATTTGTCCTTATCATTTTTGGGCCAAAGAAACATTTTACGTAAATACTGACGAAGAAATTTTTTCGTTTACGAGTCATAAATGCATTATATGATCTGCCATTCTGGTCACATTCTTCGCACTGTCTATAGAGTTCAAAGTATTAACTGTACATTCTTCGAGCCGAAAACTTTTGTAATATTACTACGTAAACGCTTCAAAATGGGCACATAAACTATATATGGTGTTACAAAAATCTCCATACTTAGGAAATATTTATTTTCTGATATCATGAAAGAAATAACTTGTTTTGTGATTAATTACTGGGTATAGTAACACAATGAGCTTTTTAGTCGGCAAGACTTCCAGTTCTTTTGAATCTCCCAATACGTTTGGCAACAGTGTCATGGGTGATGTGCTTGCCATGTTTCCTGTTAAATCCCATTGCCACCTTGCGTCAGCTTTCTGACCCAGCCCTAAAAATAATTTCTATACGTTCTTCTTTTGTCAGAGTCATTTTTTAAAATGAATCTGTAATATATATATAATATTGGCCACTTGAGCAAATATATAAGGTTTAAAGTCACTGCCCCATGTTAAACGGAAAACTTTAAGCATTAATTATTCCGCTGTAATTAAATATTTTTAACCAAATTCTTTATGCTAGCTATGATTGGTATATATATATAGAAGACATGAGTACAAAATTCATTAAACTCTGCAAACTGGAAATCGAGATAAAACCACAATTTGGAAATCGCTTACATAAGGGTTTCTCATTTTATTGGGGGAAAACCAAGCCTTTTTGGTTGTTTTATAAAGTCCAGTCTACAGCCTGTATTATATGTTTTGTAGAAAATTTCTATCATTCGATGTATTTTGATGCGGGGGTGTCGTTTTTTTTAAAAAATCATTCCAATCACATATGGGGTTCTCAATTTATTTGGGAAAACCACCCCTTTTATACTATTCAGGGGCCATGGCGTTCTATGCGTCGTAGAAATTTGGTTGCGGTGTCACTAGATGGATTTGGATGCGGGGTGTCACTTTTGCTAAAATATTCCAATCATATAAACAGTTCTCAACTTATTGCGGGATAACCACCCCCTTTATAGTTTTGAGGGGCCAGGGCGACTATGAGTTGTAGAAATTTGGTTTTGGTGCCATTCGATGTATTTTGAGTAATTTTTCCAAAATACGTTGAGAACCCTTGATCTGAGTGGACCATAAAACACACTATCTCCGGTAGATGCTGATATCGTTAACTTCTATAATAATAATTGTTATCCTTTTGTCCGCGAATGTTTCCATGGGAGTGTATGGGGACGGCTGTATTGGGATGGTGGAGGCTTTTTTTTTACATAATTATTAGGGTTTCTTCTTCAAGGTATGTGAAAGTGACATGGATTAGAAAAAACAAAAACGGGACGTATATTTAAACTAGAATAAGATTTGAAGTTAAATGGTAAGTCAAAGCCGTAAAGCAGCACGTACAATAATGTTTTGTGTCAGGGTATAATACATCTCTGAATTATATAAATTTTTCGATAGAATGTTTTGTGTCATGGTATAATGTATTCCTGAATTATACAAATTTTTCGATGTCAAGCTTTATTGCTCAATGTCTAATACCAAATAAATTAATAAAATATTAAGTGTGGGTCATCATCTCTTGTAATCTGTAATATTACTTATCCCCTCGTGGTTCATAGTCCTCTTCCGCACCGGTGTTTCGTAAATGTAACTTATAACCTACTATTTACTTAAATAATGTTGGCCACTAGTTCGAAATGTTTTAAAAGCTTTTGCACTACTCCACGTTCATCTTTCAAAAATTCTGTGCTATAACCAAAGATAAGAAATAGCTGGATATGTCTGTTATATTTACCTCCGAGCGTGGGGCTCGAACTTTGGTCAACCGCTCGAGAGTCTCCTACTCTAACCGTTAGGTCTACACCCTTTTTTAGTTTTTTTTTCTGTATTTCCTTGGCTACTTGTTTCTTTATTTATTCTGAGCCTAGCTCTTGTTTTACATTTCAGTTATCTTAAATCTATGAACAACACACACATATAGGAAATCACAAACGTCCATGCCTTACGCGGGATTCGAACCCACAACCTCTCGGTCTAGACCAAGCAGGCTGGCACCACGGAGCGTGCTGGTCCGAATGAGGCGTACAACGGTACAAGTAAGTAAAGACGAACTTCTATTGATCAATATGTATAACGCAATCAATGACGTCACATATGATTTTGAAAAAAAAAAATCACACTTTTTCTCATAAACGAGGCCTCAAATCACAAAATTGTATATCACACATTAGTCTTGCTTTTAGACTAGAATCCCATCTTAGAAGTTTTGTCGGGGTTATTTTGGGTCATCTTGTATATTTTATTTGTTTAGTTTAATTTTGATGTACTAATTAGATGCAATGTATTGAATGAATTTCCAACTTAACTATAGCTACTCATGCACGTAGAATTAGTGAGTACAGAATCATGAAATGTATTGAATATATCAACATGAAATCATTATTTATTTTCTTCGATGGTTAAGAATTAGTTGTTGATGACACCGTGAAAGTTGAACGTACAGTATAGTATAAGCTGTTGAATAATGCTGGAAATGCCAATAATACAAGTAACAATGCTCGCAGTTGGGGAAAAGCCAAATACTTAAGTTTCAAACACTATCAAAATACGTTTACTTTAAAAGCGTAGCGCCAAACTACATAGTTTAATGTCTTAACAATTTTAATTAAGATATTCATCTTATCAGTTAACCAAAAGTGACTTAAGCGATTGCACAATGAACGGCGAGTAGAACTTTAATTATCAAAATGTCTTTTGAAAAATGGACCAAAATGATGTAACTTACTCATCTTATAACTTATCTCCTTAAATTCAATTTAGTATATTTTTTGGTATCAATACCACAATGCAATATTGTTAAACCTCAAATATATTTCAAGCTGCTTACCAAGTTTTGGTATCGTTTTATTTTTTTAAAAGGTTTTCTTCTTATAGATCGAGAGTTGAGTAGACTGCCGACCTACTTGGGATAGTGGTAAGCATAGCGCGCCCTTGAACGAGAGGTTGTGGGTTCGAATCCCGCGTAAGGCATGAATGTTTGTGATGTCATATATGTGTGTGATGTTCATAGACTTAAGTTCCCCTTCATTAATCACAATAAACATTGTTTCGTCATCCCTAATGACCCATTGTGTGTCGGCGGGATGTAAAACATCATCATCTCTCATTGAGTAGACTTTTTTAACGGAAACAACATAAGATGCTCTTATCGTGTAGTATGGCGCTACTTTTATAAATTAAAAAAAGGCATTAAATCCTAGTTTTTTTTAATGTGGCTTGATTTTTCACCTTTTTTTTACACAAATCGGTAAGTGTGTACAGGAAAACAGCAACTCATTTTTCTTGAAATATGTTAAAAAGGTACGTCTTCAGTATTCGCTTCCATGAATTTCCGTTGATGATTAAAAAAGAACATAATTACTAATCTCCGGCGCTATTATGCGATGTCCTGTTATCTAAACTAACGGTGAAACATGTGTTTCCATGAAGTCGGATGGAATGACAAACGATTTTTAACTGTCCATGGCCGATTGAAAATGATGGTAAGCTTCTGTAGCACTAAAGTGTTTAATTTTTTACATTTTAATTTTTGGTTGCGAGAGAGGAATCCAAAAAGGTTTATTATCGCTAAGCAAAAGAAATGAACAGTATATGTTGTTAAAGTTGTAAAGTGAAAACAATTATTTAAAAAAAATCTAATATGTAATCAAAATTGGTCAACATATAATTGTAATTACAGTAACGCATATGATTTTTATTCTAAACCTTTTTTTTTTCATGTGCGTAAATTAAAATCTAAGTTGCTTCCATGACTGAAAAATTACACATGACGTTCTAATTACATTTTTATATACACTAGTTATCAACTCTGATTTAGTCATATTTTTCACCTGTCATGTTCTAATAGCTACATGTCAAAACTTAATATAATTTTACAAGCTTAAATTGTGTAGGATATATTTTATTTTGGAATGCAGTAACTTGTTTAATTTTAGTACGTGCTAAATCAAATAAAAGCGGGTAGATTCAAACCCGTGACCAAGACATTTAAACTTTAATTATCGGATGAAAATACCCAGGATTTGAACACTTTTGGTGCAAAAATCGACTCTCTACGATTAATAATTTTAAATATAACGCAGTTTCTCATTATCCAACACATACCTAAGGATTCTAACCCGTGCCCCATAGGTTGAAGTCAATACTTTCAGTTATAGTAATAACTTGAAAACAAAACTTTTACTACTTATAGGCTACTTTCTGAGATCTTGCTACATTTTCCTTGAGCTATTTCATCTGGTTCTATATCGAATGCATTCCAATGGCTTCGGATCCCTAACCTACAGATTTAAGTCGTTAAACTAAATTTTACTACTCAAAATTAGAAGACTTTGGTAAAAAAAATCAACATTCTACGTCTAATACTTCCTGAGACACTGCTTCTGCCCGTAAATGGAATAAAAGCCTCGGAATTGTAACCCGTGATTCTAGGATTTACGTTAGTTATCGAGAATTCCCCTGTTCAACATTTGCAGCCTTTTGGAAAAAAAAAAAAACATTTACGACTAGTATGTTTTGAGATGTTGCTACAATTCTGTGACCTTTTTCATTTCATTTCATTCTCCTGGACTCGAACACACAACTATCAGATTTAAATCTATACATAGACTACTCAAAATTATAAATGGTGCATTAACCATTTTGTTTTTAGTCTTATATTTCTCGAGATATCACTATTGCCTAGAAACTGAATTAAAGCCTCTGAATTTAAACCCGTCACCACAGGGAATAAGTAAATAATTGTGAAAACGTTTCCTCGACATTTGTAATCTTTTTGAAAAAAATATTTATACAGGGTGTTTTACAACTTATCCGACAAATTGTAACCACATATGCACTGTTACCTAAGAAGTGGATTTCCCCCCAAAAAATTGTAATAAAAGTTTGGATCTTGCAATATATCTGAGCATAACATATATCGTCGTTGGTTTTGCAATACCTCCTATGTTTAAAAAAACACAATTTTACAGGAAGAAGGAAAAACATTCTAAGAAAACAACAGCATCAAATACAAAAACAGATTTGCAATGATTTTTTTAAAATTCACCAGTATTTTTCAACACATGAGAGGTATTACCATTCGATGCAGCAGGAAGAGCTCTTTGCAAAGACACCAACATCTCATTTTCACCAATAATTACACATACGAGGTATTGCAAAACCAACGACGATATACAAAAGGACGCTAAGGTAATCCCTTTCTAGTATTTGAATTATTATTATTATTTTTTTCAGTAAATTTAATGTCCAGTCGTTCGTTTTAAATGTCCGTATCTTTCAGTAAAGTATTTGTCAAATTTTCGGTGATCTTATTAACACTATTCAAGACTACAAAAATTACTGCTGGCACCAGTTAGTTGCTGTTTTAATGTGCAGAAGATCACTGAATCAAGTTTCTTTCTCTGTAATATTTGCTTTCTGAAAATTTGTATAACACTATAAGTAATTAAGGTAAATTATTTTTATTTTATTTAAATTACAATTTACAGCCAATATTAAAATCTTTACAACTAGAAAATTATATTTGGTGCATTATGTAGCCAAAATTTTAATATTCAAATGAAATTAAAACACATTTAAAATTAATATCTAAAGTCTATTTGAATATACGGACTAGGAAATATCAGTTTGGTTTATAAAAGTGTCACTGATAAATCTGACCCTTTCATCTAAGTGCCAACTTGTAAGTAAACGTAAGTAAATTACTATATGAGAGTAAACGTAAAAAAAGGAATTTGGGGATAAATGCGTTACAGGTGTTCAATGTATGTTCTTATACAAGTTTATTTTTAAAAGATTTACACACCGAAAAATTTACCTTGTTTTAAAAAGACATTTATCTAGGGCTTTTTAGGTCTAGTATTTTGATTCTAATTTCAGCTTCAACTAAACAGTTGTATAAAAATAACGCCTTGTTTTGACAATTGCTTAAAGTATTTTCAAATGGCCACTGCACCAGTAACTTTGCCTTTTGTCCATTACAAACAAACATCCCTTTGTTCTTCTTTTTGTATCTATTCATCAGTTCGTGGTAATGAGGACACAAGTATAAAAGTTGAGAATTTTTGCAGCGAGGAAGTTTCAGTTGTTGAAGGGAAGCTCTGTCATCTACCTTACAGCGTACCGGTTCCGTGTGGTTATAGCTCTCCTCTACACTGAGTCCGCTCGGCCATCTAGCTTTGCAAATTGACACTAGTGGCAAGGGTAAAGCAGCCTTAAAGCACAAAACAGTCTTCAACTATCCAAACAAATAATTAGTACAGAACAGTAAATACTGTACATAATATTTAAGACAGTCAAAAGATGCGTTTTATAAAAAAGGCGGACACAAAGAAAAAACATTGCTAAAGTTATGTTTCTTACTTGCCTTGCAGTAATGGTCTTACAAAAAGCTTCCTGAAAATCAGTTCAATTATATGACTAGTCATCATTTAAAAAAAAAAGGAAGTGAAAATGGAATGCTGTGATTTAAACACGAGACCGTTTCAGATTTGCATAACATTTCTTTATGAAAATCGGAAATATGTTCACGTGCAATTGTAATTTGAAAGAATACCATCACATTTAAATACAAAACAAAAGTAGGCAACATTTTTGTAACTTCTAGTTTTACAATTCTTATAATGTAGGTAATGCACAAAAATAAGTTAAAAAATTGGTGGAATGGATCCGTATAAGTGGCAGACAGACGAAAGCTAAGTTATTTTCAAATAGGGTGTTTCTTCTGCCTATACGAGTATAATAATAACGGATGTACTATAACCTTAACTCAGTCTTCAACGTAGTAATTTAAATGTCATCATTTTCCCGAAAGAGTTACGTAGCATCTTTTAAACTCACTCTTCGTTGACCAAAACCATAAGAGTAATTATAAATTTAGTGGTTCAGATATTCCTTCCATTTTTTAAAGACTCAAATATTAAAACCTCTGCTAATAACAAATTAATTAAAACAATCGAGTACTGTCAGTGTAGCTCAATCGTAATATTGTTGGAAACAATTAATTGTAGAAACATCTCTCAACCCACAGGTGGGGATTTAACCTATAACGTTGGAAACAGATTACGCAAGCCGGCTGATTAGAAAGCTTGTTGGAAACTGAAAAAAATAGTAAGATAAAAATGAATTGTTAAGTAACTGTTACAAATTCAATTTAAATAAATGGTGGTAAATAGAACGTCTTCAATATAAAAATTGAATTCTTTATCACTTAAACCTATTTAGAACCATAAAGAAAAATTATGACGAAGAAGTTAAATTACACTTTTGAAAATAATACGTGCAGCTAAAATGTTAGGAATTTTTTGCTCTCAGGATTTATTTAGTGTTAGACAAACACAAGTTTGAAAATAATTTTTGACAGATTAAATGAAAGGCAGGAGTTTTCAGGTTTTCACAAGCTCTGAAAAATTATATCATTTCCTAGTGCTTACCACTTTCGTGCACAGCGTGCTGCTCTCTGTAATGATACATCATTTTTCGGGTCATATTGAGTATCTGACACTGCCAAATGGTTCACTAGCTCAACGACGGAATTCTCGACTCGAAATGGAATATAGGATTCCAATACGTGTTCGGGATCTNGACGGCGACTATTTTTCCTTAGGGTCGTTATTACTTTGAAAGGTGTTTTGCAATGTTTCGAATTTCTATCTTATAGTCGCTACAGTATTAACACGTGTGGAATTTAGTGATGTTAGCACTATTAAGCTTTTGAATAGATATGTCGTTCCTAATAAATTATATCTTGGTTATGTATAAATGCATATAAGAAGAACGGTGGCAAATTACTGTTAGTAAAATCAAGAATATAAAATTCAGTTTTCTATGCTAGAGTCATATGTGCCCACCAACCGCATTTACTCTACTTAGTCAAATGTTAGGAACATTTTCAAATGTACAGCGAATTATAACTTTTAGATGTTATCGTTAATACCGATTATTTAGTGAAATGATCAACATTGTAAAATATATATACATATTTGTAATTTTCACGTTTTCTTAATGATTTCATGAAAACCCTTCAAAATGTGTTGAAAGTAAAGGCGCTGGCATTAGTCACCTAAGTGTAGTTTTGTATTGGAGAAGCTCCTGTAATTCCTCGTGTTATGAAAAAAATAAATACAATAATGAACTGTTCGTATTACGATATTAAAATATAACTAAGTGTATAATTCGGAAGTATCAGACGAAGACTATTCAGATTTTTTTATAACTGTATGTGAGCAGAATTAATATTATGTTTTCAAGAACTATGTTATGTAATTTACAAAAATGTATCATCATTAGACACAGCATGTATGGAATATTATTTACTTTATCCAATTTTAGGTTACAATTATATAATATTGTAATCTGATCTATAGCTGTGATTTTAACCCAAAAATTCGAAAGAGTTCAGCAAAATAAATTGTTACCTATAAGGGTCATGTTTATCAATTCCATTACATCGTACAGAAGTTTGTACCGAAACACTTATGAAACTTTACTTTCGATTCAAAATAAACAAAAAGTTAATTTTTCAAACTTTTCCTAACATTGCATCCTTTAAGTTCTACGTAGTACAAAAGATTTTATCAGAGATTACTTAAGTAATAACATTTATGTAATGCTTCTAAAATTACTAATATGTATGAGTGAAACGTAGTAAAATATCATCATTAGTAGTAGCACCTATTATTACGTTGCTCAGAAAGTAATGCCACATTTTTTTCTCAGTCAGTAATAAATATAGATAAATGAAATTTTACATCCTGCAAATTTGGGGTTTTTCACATTTTTGTGCGAAATTGTACAGCATTTCGACATATAACGCAGCTGTATTAGTCTGTTCAAATGGCTTCTGTGAATGACAATCTTTGAAAACAGCGAGCCGTAATTTAATTATTGGATGCGGAGATAGAAACTGTTGTTAACACTGTGTAGGGAACACTGTGTAGGGAAGTTGTGCAGTCGTTAGAAGCACCGTTGGTCTCCAGGCTCACGTTGGATATAGTTGCATGATCACCCGCATTGAGGGCGTCCTGCAACAGCCAACAGCCCAGGCATGTTGAACAGTACCCTACGGATGCCAATATTCGTGCGGATCGGCGCATCACAAGTCGACAAATGGACTTGCAGCTTTCAGTCAGTAACGGAAGTTGCTATTACAATTATCAATGCTCTCACATTTTCGAATGTTTGCGCGAGATGGATTCCCCGAAGTCTCACAACTGACAATAGAATTCAAATGAAAACAAGTTTTCTGAATTTTCGGAGCGTTTTGATGAAGAGGGGAGACCTTTTTACCTCAGAGCGTTACAGGTGACAAAACCTGGGCGCACCACTTTGAGCTGGAGACGAAAAAGCTGGAAAAAAAATCAAAACAACTCCCTCAGCTGGAAAACTCCTGATTAATTTATTTTGTGACATTAATGGGGACTGTTGCAGCGCTTTCACCGAGTACGGCCTCATAAGAATCCAGAGCAGAAATGCTGCTCCAGCACAACAACGCACTCCATCACACAAGTCTCAAAACCCGGGCACCAATCGTTAAATTGGGATCCCTATCCTCTCTACACTTCCAATCTGGCTCACTCTGATTTTCACATTTTTGGGCTACCAAAAGATGCACTAAGGGAGACAAGCTTTAAAGATGGCGAGGACGTGATTGTTGCAGTGTGGACATGGATACGTGAACAGGAGAAGAGCTGGTACAGGGAACGCATGCATGCACTTGTTTCGCGCTGGCGTAAGGCCGCACAAGTTTATGGGGATTCTGTGGAAAATTAGTACGAGTAAAGAAAACATTCATTTATACTATGTGTAAATTTCATACATTTTAAATAATTAGTTTCAGGGAAAACAAATGTGGGGCATTAATTTCTGAACAATCCACGTACGTATAATCGCTGCTTCACTTTGATTATTGAAATATTGTATTATCAACAACTCAATTTCTGAGTTAGTAATACAATGCTAGAGATAGTATACAGGGTGAATCTTAAAGGTCCTCCACTAACTATACCACGCAATTCCTTACACAAATATAAGGTACTTTTGTCCTCTGCAATATGCTGTCAAAACCTTTCTTTCGTTTTACAGCCTCTGAAAGTTAGTGCAATTAGGCAACCTTGGAAGTTTTATCCAATTAAGGGATGTATAAAATTGTGTTAACTAAAGTTATTAAGCGTGTCGTCTCAATAGCTTATTGCTAAAATTATTGCTTTTGAGTCCAAAGTACATTGGTTCGATCCCCACCACAGGTAACATTTTTATTAGCATTCTTAAAACATGATGTATTCATGGAATGTACAGAATGCACAGTAAAATCAGAAAAGCTTAATACTATTAAGTTTAGTTCGCTCACGTCATTTAAGGAGTTGTAAAACAGTACAATTTTAAAATCTTTCGTTTTGATGGAGTAATGTTAAGTTATTTGAAAACACATCATTATTAGTTCAGTAAAACCGATGTAAGTAAATTATTTATGAAAAACTAGAAAGTGAGAAGTGTTTAAATTAAGTTTTATTTTGATAAGAAACACAATTACATACTTTTTTAGCCGGTCCCGGTAGCCTAGTGGTTAGCCACTTGGCATTGCACGCCGGAGGTCCCAGGTTCGATTCCTGGCTAAGGCTGGGTGTTATTCACTGTCTCAATAAAAAGTGTTCAGCATCACCTTCATAAAAATAGTGAGTACTGGATACGTAAACCGGCTCGAATGACACATCTGTGTCGAGTAAAACCTAACATCATCACATAATTTTTTAAGGTGCACGAATAACGTACTGTATTGAATTTGCTTAACATTTTCTTAGCCTTCATTGGTGCAGCTAAATATCAGATGGAAAATTAATAATACTGACTAAATTACATTTTCTGTTATTTATATTTCAAAAGTAGATTATTTTTATACAGTAATAAAGCAACAACTATTACATAACATACCAGCATAAATTTAACTTATACGTGCTTGGTTGTCTTACAGAAAATGCTGGAATTGGCCTCCTCGGGTAGAGTATTTCATGTTCAGTACTTTCATTTTGTTACATTACTTAACATAAACGAAAGATTTCAATAATGGACTTTTCTAAAAAACGCTTTAAATAACGTCAGCTGTATTTCTTACACAGAGAACTGACTACTGTGCTTTCTGTACATTCCAATAATACATCTTGTTTTAAGAATACTAAAAAAGTTACCTGTGGTGGGGTTTGAACCACTACTCTTTCGACACAAAAGCAATAATTTTACCAATGAGTTATTTAGACGATACGCCTACTTACCTTAGTTAACATAATTTTATACATCCCTTAAGTAGATCAAACTTCCACGGTAGCCCAATTGCACTACTTTCCGAGGGTGTAAAACAACAAATAAGGGTCGCACAGCATTTTTAAGAGGACTATAGTAACTTATATTTATGTAAGGAATCACGTGGCATACTTAGTAGAGGACCCTTAAGATTCACCCTGTATAAGCAATGAACGTTTTGTAGCATTTTGTCAATGAATATGTTTTTGAAGTTAAGGCGATGCGTTGCCTTTAAAATGGTAATATTACACTATCTTATTAAAGTTATAATACAATAACATTTCCAGCATATTAATCAGATATAATGATGATAGAAATGACCCGCAATGTAAAACCTAACGCCGTTAATCAACGATGGCTGTCTAGTTTTATGCCTAGCATTTTTTGCCATTTATGCTTTCTCTATTTAAATGTTTTACAGCTACAGAACTACGGCAGAAGTTACATGTGTTACGTATATCTAGGAAATAGCATTACGTTACCACTTACAATCAAAGCTTTCTCATAGTTTTCATCTGTTGCAACAGAATTTAAGATCTTTCGTTGCTAAATGACAAGCAACAAAGTATGTAAAAATTTACTTCGTAACACATAGGCGTAGTTTTTTATAGTTGATTTTAAAATTAGAATAGACCTTTGCTTGTCAAATCAAACGCTCTGAAAATCCGTCCATAAAATCTTTGAACTGCACATAATAGTTGTCTTTTGTTATACATTTATTCGCTTGGAAATTATGAAGATTATTTATTAACCTAGTTTTGTAGAACATTGTGATATTAAACAATTGTGTACTGTTTTAGTTTTACTTGCATGTATGGTTGCATATTTTTGGAATTTAGTACATTAGGTATATTTTGTTATAAATCTTTCGTTCAAATTTGAAAAAAATAATATTTAGCTCTACTCGTAATTTCTAGTCTTAAACCAGCAATCTGCATTTATGTTATTTTGAAATCCACTTTAGAACTACGACCACGTTTTATGTAGAAGGTACAGTACCAGCATCGATTCTGTCATATCCAAATGAAGCGTAGCTCAAATTTCGTTTCGCTTAAAACGCAAATTTTCGTTCACTTACCAANCTACGAAAAATTACATTCGCTACGTCTTTCAGGCGTAGCCTGAAAGACGTATTAGCGAATGTAATTTTTCGTAGCTTGGTAAATGAACGAAAATTTGCGTTTTAAGCGAAACGAAATTTGAGCTACGCTTCGTTTGGATATGACAGAATCGATGCTGGTACTGTACTCTTGTTATTTTCATATTACTAACGGTGTTGTAAGATTATCATATAATTGTTTACTTTTATATTTACAATATGTATACTNCTTCGAATCGATTAACATATACTAATGATATTTCCTTCACAAAGGGCGTACTTAAACGTTTTACCTGTTGTGTTAAACACAAAATGTACTATAAAAATCAATTTGATACTAAATTTATGATACAATTATATAACTTTAATTCAGACTCGAAAGTGCTGCTTTTTAATTTCTGAATGCAATATAACAGATACATTTTTCCCGTCGAAGCACATTGAAAGTTAAAAATCGTTGAGATTTTTATTTAGTTCATGATACCGTGATAATTGTAAATTAACTTTTTAAATACCTATTCTTTTTGCTGTTCTGTTCACAAATACCATGATCCCATTTCAGAGGTAGTAGATCCTTAAATTACAAAATTATATGTTTACTATTTCGGCAGTGCCATTTTCATCTTTGTGCTCATTAAATAGTGCAAATTTTCGCTCTTTACCTAACCTCTAAAGTAAATTCTATTAACAAAGATTTAGATGTGTTATCATATTTATTGACCTACGGTAATTGTAAAAACCCATTGAGAATACTTGTTTATCTCTTTATAAAATCGAAACATGTTAATTATAGGCCTACATGATAGCATGCTAACATATAACATCTGATCTTAAAACAAAATCCCACGTCTTCTAACACACAGTTTACATGGAACTATCACAAAACGGGCAAAAAGTTTCATCTGTTGTATTGAAGAACAAGTTTAAGCACATACAGTAATGCATAGAGTTAAATACAATCACTAAAAATAAACAAATCACTTTATTTCTGTATTCTATATATCCTCCACAATGTAAGCACGAGTTAAATATAGTAGAACATATTATCACTCATAAATTTAGAATTTTAATAAATTTTGCTTTAGATCGTGACGACTAATAAATATGATATTGCATATTCGATTCAACTACTGCTGGTGACCAGTTTATAAAAAAAAATATGCATATAAAACATTGTATATAATTTGTTAGTCGTGGAACAACTTATACTTTATTTTGCGCACATATTAAAAATACAAAACTTACAATAAAGATGGTACGTGGTAAAACCAAAATTTTGTTAATAACAAATAAACTAATGTATTTAAATAAACTTTGCACATAATAATTCTGTATTTAATTGTTTGTAAATTAATAGACATAATAGTTATATTGTTTTCAGTATATAAAGTATTTATGAAACACGGATAATATCTATCCTAGGTGGAGTATTTAGTAAGAACTTACTCAAATATCATACGCTAATAAAACATAATGGAATGAAATATAATTACTACTCATAAAGAAAATAAACTTACTTTTACGTAATATGTAAACAATTATATTAAACCAATTTATTACTTTTTTAATTAATCATTTTCAGCTTTAACACCACATTATTGTATATTGTAGGTACAATATTCACACCATGATTAGGACCTAACGGTATGGTTGTTTTTTTAAATATCCAAATGTATTTATTTTTCGCATTTGCAAGAATCTTATCGGGTAAAATTAATATATTTGATCATAATGGACAGTATGAGGCTATAATTTAAAAAAAACTATAGCTATATTGAATCAATTTCTTTAAATGCAAATGTTTGGAGTGATGAAGAAGTTAAACATGCGATTTTCCGAAGCAGCTAATTAAAACGATGAAGTTGTACATTTTTCTTTACCGTACCATATTATCGTAATCATTTAGCATATATATATATATATGTTGTGAAAAGGGGTATTGTGCACTATCAGGCCGCACACCTATTTTTTTTTTTTTTAGTTCTGCCATTTTTCACAAACTTTATTGTGGCCTGATAATGCAGTCCTGCCGAAAAAAGCATAATTATGTATATATATAATTATGCTTTTCACG
>KZ869838.1:50053-60465 GCA_003456935.1 Machilis hrabei | reverse complement strand
CACAATGAAATTTAAAATCAACCAAAACATACCAGGACCTAGTTTAAGCTTTGCAGTTTGTTTCCTACTTCAAGTTATCACACAAATAGTTTTTTTAGTGAACTACTGACAGTTTATGTCTAAACAAATGCAAACTACTCCAAAAGAAAAAATCTACAGAGTGATACCAAGTACAAAAAATACAAGATCTTTACCTTGGTCTGGCATCCATAATGAAGAGTTTATGTGACTGTGCATTAGCATCCATGATAAGCTGAATGTATCGTTCGTCCTCTCGACTCCTCTTGCCACTCACGCCGACTAACGGCTGTGAACACCGCGTGATGCTCGCTTGACTTTCGGGATGCAACCACGAGAGCACGGGTATCCGACCGCGGCTTCGGTACGCAGCGACCGCTCTCAAGTCGTCGTCGGTAGCTTGCGAAGGCACTGCCCACACGGGAGGGTAACTGTCGCACACCTCGTAGTTTTCGTTTATTTTCGACACCTTCCACGTGTCGTTCGGAACGCCCAACCTCTTTAGTTCCGCTATCGGTTCGTACACCGTCCATCCATTTTCCGCAAATTTTTCGGAATACTCGAATGCAAAAAGTACGAGACTGTGTGAAAGAGGAAAAGCATGCTGGTGGAGTCTTTCGAAAACGTTCCTACGGGAATGGTTCTCCTGAAACAAAAACAGTTATTTTACTAACCAACTGGAAAACTTTTTAATGCATCTAAAAGTACATTTCGGTTACAAAAATGTCATCTATTTTCAGCTGTGTACAGTTCATATGTTATTATCACGATACATTTTAAAAAACTATGTCATAGTCACTAGCATGCAAAGGTCTCTGTTCATCAGCCAAGAGAAATAAAAAACACAAAATAAGAGACAATTCTTCTTTTATTTNCAACTTAATAGACAATTACTTGCTTCACTTGTTAAAAATGTATGTGGTTTGTCCGGTAAATTCGCAAACTTTTGAATTAGCGTGTTAACAAGCGCTACTTATGCTGCAGCCTAGTGGCAACATTGGGAAGCTTAGTCGTCATACTATATCCGTTTGTGTCAACACGAGTTAGGTGTATCTGGTGATTTTTTGCACTTAAAATGAATGATTTTCACGAGCAACANATTTGTGTGAAGTTTTGTGTCAAATTGGGAAAANCCTTTATGGAGACATTTGAAATGTTAAAAACCGCACTTCGGAATGAGGCTTTGAGCCGAACTCAAACATATGAGTGGTGTAAACTTTTCAAAGATGGCTGAACTTCAGTCGATGATGATCCTCTTTCAGGATGACAATCAACATCCAAAACTAGTGAAATTGTTGCAAAAGTCAGTGAAGTCATTCGTTCTAACTGTCGTTTAACTGTTCGTGAGGTAGCTGAAGAAGTTAACATTTCAAAATCTGTCTGTCACGAGATTATTACGCAAAATTGAGGCACAAATCACACTGCAGCCGAATTTGTGTCTCGCCTTTTGACTGACATACAAAAACAAATTCGAGTTGACGTGAGGATGGAAATGTTTACGAAAACAACATTACCACAGAGGAGATATTGGTTTCTGGTTATGACGTTGAAACAAAAGCTCAATCACCACAGTGGTTGTCAAAAGGGTCACCATGACCCAAAAAGTAAGACAAGTGCAGAAACACGTTTAAGTGATGCTGACAGTTGTTGTTTTTTTATTCAAAGGGCATTGTTCACCAGTGAACAAGGAATATTATTTTGAAGTAATATAACGTCTTCTTGACGCTATCAGAAAAAAAAGGCCCGATGCTTGGAGCGAAAACTATAAATGCTAACAGCGCCCCCACCCACACATCATTATTACTCGGTCGGTTTTTGGCGAAACACGAGACAATGGTGGTTCTAGAGGGTGCTTACTCGCCTTGTCTATCACCAGTAGACTTTTCTTTTATTACCAAAATTAAAAATGAAGTTGAAAGGCCAACATTTGAGTCGACTGACTCGATAAAGGAAAATTTGCTAACGGAACTGCGCAGTATCCCAAAAGCAGCATTCCAGAAATGTTTAGAAAGTATGGAAGAAATGCTGGCAGTTGTGTATACAAAGTAGAGGGGAGTACTTTGAAGGCAACCAAGCCGAATAACTTTTAAGGAAAACAGAAATATTTATATTTAAAAACTTTGGGAATTTACTAGACAAATCACGTACATTTTGCTCTCATCAATGAGACCGCCTCTGAAGCGGATGACACCGGATTTGGCATTCTGCCTAACAGTTAATTGGAACTGCTGAGTCTACTGCTCTAACCTTCCTGTCCAACTCATACCACAATTTCTCTATTAGTGATAGAACAGCAGCCAAGTCATCATTGTCATGGATTTTCCTTTTCCTTGCACTTCAAAAACTTCTGACAATGGAGAGAAGAATGATTTGGGTNATTATTCTGTTGATTTTGCTTATGAGTGGAGAATTTTGAATGCTAGTGTAATTATCAAATTATTTTTTTAAGTACTCTATGTGACATTAGCTTTTAACTTTACGAAGCTGAAAAGANTAACTTTCCTTATAGAAAAGATACATTAAAAAATATTTAGATGCTAATAGACTAGATAACAAGAAAGTACATAATATTACATACAACTGTTTAATGTACAGTAACCATGTTAAACATAATAAAATGACAACTGCAACAAAAATGAACATACCTGTTTATGTGCAAACCTTAGATTTCTCATGTCTTTGCAAAACAACTCGATACCATACGAATTTTCACCACGGCTAGTTGCCCCTCCAACTTTTTCAATACGGTTTACCTTGAAAATGACGGAAAAAATACCGTTTACCTTCAATGCTCTGAAATAACAACAGAATATAACATGGAAAATGACAACAAGAAACTTAAAAAAATGCACCATCATCCTAACCTGAGTAACACATGCTGAAATAAAAGAAGTTTGCTTTTAAATATTAAAGTTATATAAAAAAAATTGGATTCACGACTTATAATATTCAGAATTATATCATTTACAGTTCTAGAAATAACTAAGATGTACACTGTGTTAAAATAAGATATAACATTTTTAATTTCATTCTTAATGCATAACATCCCCAAAATAATGAACAACAAAGTAAAACATTCTTACTTACAACACCAAGAGGAACTTCCAATGCATAAGGTGCATCTCTATCCATACTCCTGAAATACAGCTTGTAATTAGTGACAGCTAAGACCCCTCTCGCAGGACCAGTGTAAGGACACAAGTACGTTACATCTCGGGCAACACCCTCGACGCTTTCACCAGGCAGAAGAGGCGGGTCGTCCGGTCGAGACGGGACCGAATCACGACCTCCGATCTGTGAATGAAAGAAAATTGTCTAAAATTAAAAGTAAACAATCTAGTTCCTCTTGCATTTTAGGTACTAAGCACTAAGCTGTTTGAACACTGGGTTACATGCAAAAGCATCACCAAACATGCGAGTACATCAAAGGCAAGCAATGAAAAGGTGTAGATTAATAAGCAGATACTTGCAAGCACTCCATAAATACATCACAAATACTAATAAAAGATGACAAAAAAATTTAATTATCTGTGAATCTTCTTTAACCGTGATATAAGTGACACACATTTTGTAATTAAACAGCACATTATTCAAAAACTTTCAATGGCAAACGTACTTTCTCAAAATGGAAATTAACTGCAATAAATTGAAACTCATTTCAAAATTAATGTTTTTCCTAAAACCTTTAAAATTATATTTACCATCACACAAAATGTGGAAAAGCTTTCCAAAGAGTCAGCTAGACTTAAAGCATGTGAAATCATGATTTACATTACATTTGTGATCACTATTAATAAAGATATTCAGAGGAAAATATATAGTACACTACCTCACTTCCAAAACACTTCCCTTTACATGGTAGTACAGCAATGACAAAAAATCTAGTNAATTACATACATAATCTGTGTTTAACTGCACTTCACTTCCAGCAGACTCTTATGTTNNTTTTTTTTAATTTGTGACTAGATCCTAAGCAATATCACCCTGGCTAACACTTTACCTACAAAATATAGGGTGCCTCAAATATTCTTTATTTAAATAACCACTTTTTTTTAGAAAACACAGTGAAAGAACTTTACATTTTTGTATCTGATTACAGATCAACAAGTAGGTTTAGACATATTGAAGATAAGTCATCAGATATTGCAAGAGAGATTAACAATACACCCTCTTCATCAATCAGGCAACAAACACGGTAGCCAGGCATATTTTCATTGCCAATTTCAATGCATAGTCTACATTCTGAGTTTGTGTGTTTAAGCGGTTATGATGTGTCCAAACTGTTAAAAATATAAACATCTCTACTACCACAGTTCTAACTACCAAATAATAGATAAAGTTCACCGACAACGAGGCCAAAAACTAACGAAGTTTAAGAAAATAAATGTAAAAAAAAAACTGGATACAGGCTTGACACACCATGGTTAGAATAATATTGTCTTGATCCTCTCTCAATACCAAGTGAACAAATACATACCAATGATGATCTATTATACTACAACAACTCAAGCAAGAAATTTTAAAACAGAATAAGAAGCAACAAGCAAAGACAATCAAAAGAGAACTGAGCTACATACAGCTGAAACTAGTCTTTTTGGTCACTTTATGCTTGAAGAGCAGAACTAAGCAAGGGTAAGTCTTCATTTCAAGTTTTGTTTTCTGTGGTAGAAAATAGTCAATTTACTAAACCCCCAAATACCACTATATCTGGGTGGTGCTTAATGGTTCAGCAGCATGGAGTTAATGGTATCACGTTGGTGCGAGGTGTTCCACAGAACTGAATTAACGACTATTCTATGAGATGCGTTTAATCCAAAAATTTACCCGCACACATTTTCTGACCACAATTGATGACCAAACTTGAGCAAAAAATCATGTTCTTCACAATGTTTGTGACACTCTTAAAGTGCACTATTACATTTATCAAAAACAGATCAAAATGGCTGGTTTAGAGATATGCGAGGTTTACTGGCACGTTAATACCTTAACCTTAAGGGTCATATTACGACTGGTTCAGAAGCAGAGGCATTTTCATACAACACCAAAAGGAAAAGTTGAATGGAATCAGTACCACGTTCAATTGCACAGCAAGAAGAACCAATCCAAAAGTAATTGTTATAAAACAGGAATTTCTTTGAAATTGAACAAAACAGAAGCTGAGACTTAAGCCTGTAAAGCAAGTCCCTCACACGATGCATCAACAATCTATTTTGGTTCCTCCTTATCCTTGCCATGTCCTTTTGGCCAATTCACAGGAGTGTCCTCGTGCTCACAACAGCCACAGCAGTGAACAACTATTTTTTTTTTCTAAAAGTGTCCAACACTGAACACTAGGCCTATATCAAAATGCCCAAAGCAGGAACATTGCATTTGCCAGCAACCCGAGGAAGGTGGCAGACTGCTTAAATGATTTCAGCCCTTGCAAAAATATACTTTAGCCTATTCAATGAATGATAAAAATAAGTTGATAGTACTTGCACTGGGGGAAAGTCAGACTGTTAATCTCCATCTACACTGACTTTATAGAGGACAAATATAGCCTCAAACAGTGACACTCAATACTCCTAGATGAACAGATTGAGTATTACTATTATTCATATTACAAGATCTCCTGGTGGACTAATAAAATTTGACATCACTCAAGGTTGCCAACATTATAACTCCTGAGCTACAGGATCACACATAAATTGAAACAGACATATTTTTCTTATGTTAAGTGGACACTGGTAGTCAGAAAATGCAAATATTTTGTATTCTAGTGGTTCAGTTACTTAGCCACATTAGTGCCATTAGTGCAAGGTACATTATTTTGTAATCACTTTGATGTAGACAACAGATTGAAAACTAGTTTCCATTCTCTGGAATGCTATACAACATAATGTCACTGCTGTGCTGTTCAGTGTTAGCCAAAGACAGTAATATTTTGAGGTTTGACTTTGTAACTTCTACACCTTCCTCCACTAAAAAAAACACCCAGTTTTATTGACCTACCCTCACCAAGTTCTAGCTCCCATGTGTGGAAAGACCCTCTTCAGAAATGCCAAAAATATCCCCACAAGCTAGTTGTGAATACTTTTTTACTGTCCTGAAAACAGTTAACTATACTGTAACACACTGTGCTACAAGCTACAAGCTACTTACTTTGCTTTTTCTTTTGTTTTCTAGCGTAGACACATTTTCAGTCGACGTCGACCCCGACGAGCAGATGCTCTTGGAAGGGGATCCTTTACTTGACGTCACCTATAAATCAAGTAAGCTTTGTTTACTCTGCACCCCTCAACCAAAGGCAGACGAAGCACCAAATCCCTTATTCAAATTACTAAAAGTAAGAACTACACAGAAAGAACATTCCAAAAGTTTAACAAAGCCCATCCAGGTACACAGTAATTAAGCATTCTACATGTGTTAGCACTAGACCCTGAAGCAGTCAATACCACACACTACATATGGAGAAAATTTGCTATTTACAACACTTACAGATCATAGGCTACTCAAAGAAATTTCATTTGAACAGCAACATCTTGGTTAAACAATTTATGAGGACTTATCGCTTTACAGCAAATGTTAGCACAGGGCAAAGTAAGTCCTATTTTTCCGAAAGTAATTCGACCCTAGCCTTAAAAATGTACAACATAAAATTATTATTTTACTTACGTGCAGGATCGACTTGATTGTTGACTCAAACTTCAAAAATTCAAAACTTTGAGGCAAAAAAAAGCAGTAACTTGAATATTTAGAAACATCAAATTTACAAAGTTGTTTACATTACTAAAACAATTTGTAGTGGCCTAACAACTCACTGATTTGGCTATGTGGAATAGCCCTCCTTTTATGAGCTTTATATGCTACTAAGGATACTTGATTTTTAATATGGATCTAAGGTAGATTATGACAATAATTTTATCGGACATCAAATGTTCCATTTGACTGATTTTTCTGTAATTTTCATGAGAATGTAAAGTCACTCCCAGAACTGAGGCCCCTATCGGGTAAAGTTTGATAGATGGACACACGAATGTGGTTCCTGTAAATTAACTATCCATCATAGAGAGGTGACTCTTACTGTTTTGGATTTCTCTGGGGGGAAAATAATCTCAGTGCGGTGTTTATTTTAAAAAAAGTTGCATATTTAGAGTACTTGCCATTTAATCCCATGCATTTTTTGCTGCGAAATTTCGGCTAAGTCCAAAACGTAAACGCATGACGTGAAGATGGTGAAAGGACGCTAAGCAGTATCAACAGAGATTAGGTTAAGTCAGTTTGATCAGCTTAGATAAATTGATACAGTACAGCATCGTAGTGAGTGCTGTACTGGATAATTAATTTTTGGTTCTATTTTTAAGGGAAAGTTTCATTCAGAATGTAGTAGGCTATTTAATAGTTGCTTATTAAATTGAACCATTTTAATATTTAAATGTTCAATATTGAATATTATGTTCAAATTGTGACTATTTAACTAATTTAATAGTTATTTTTGTCACATACAACCCTACAACCCCACCCAGCATCCCTATTCAATCCAGGATTAAATTAAATTATCCAGTACAGCACTCAATACGATGTTGTACTATATCAATTTATCTAAGCTGATCAAGCTGACTTAACCTAATCTCTATTGATAACTTACTGCTTAGCTTCCTTTCACCATCATGTGCTTAAGTTTTGGACCTAGCCAAAGTTTCGCAACAAAAAATACATAGGATCAAATGGCAAGTACTCTAAATATGCAACTTTTTTTTAAATAAACACCGCAGTGAGATTATTTTCCCCTCACAGAAACCCAAAACAGTAACTGTCACCTCTCTATGATGGATAGTTAATTTACAGGAACAACATTTGTGTGTCCATCTATCAAACTTTAGTTTTTGAGGTGAAGAAACTATCATTTGTTTATTCACCTTCAAAACTTCCTGGCCTCATGGATATTACTTTCTGAATGCCTACTGTAGTATAAAATGGCATTTCCTTTAGCAATTCATTAGTTACAGTACTTAGTTTCCGTGTGCAACCTCTTTAAAAAAATGAACTGTAAATTTGGAGTTTATCCTATATTCAACGTAAATACAGAACCTTGCTGAAGCTATTTATATTTTCAAATACAAATAATTCACTTGTACAACTTTATAAGCAAAGACACTATGCACAGAAAGAACACTACATTTTGATAATTAAAACCTCATACACTCATATGCAGATCTGGTACATATTTTATTCATCAGTCAAGGGGATTTCAACCTATGACGTGGGACTCAGTTCAAAGTTTCAAGCAGGTACACCAAAGATACTGGATAAGAATCTCAAAACAGGCAGGGTAATTCATTATTTATGTTTTCATCAAATCAACCATAACTGCACATAAGCTTTGAACCNATAAACATTGCACACTTTTTCACACATAGCAACACACACATGGATTTAAGGAATGCAGGTCGATTATNTGTCCAGCTACCTATTACACAAGAGGTCATTTTAATATAACGTACTACAGGGGACATTTAGACACCCCATTCCTTTGAAAGCAGGAAGTCATTTTTGGACAAAACTTTTCCATGGCACATCTCATTTCTATGATATCACAAATGATGATTGTTCACATGAAATGAATACCCAGGAAATACATATAAGTAGGGCGAAATACTCAAATATATGCACAAGTTCAGTGTAGGGGCTATAAAGTTTCTAGACAAACTATACTGTACAGGTGTTTATATAGTTTGCAGCCTGTTGGAAAGGTTTCACTTTAAGAAACATGAACTTCCATGTATTAATTTATCTAATTAATGCAATTGTAGGTACCGGTAACTTAGGCCTACTACTACATTTACTTATAGGCCTACAAATATTTAATGCAAAACTCAAGCTCAAATAAAACAAAGTGTCACAGCTTTTATCAGAAATCAAAACATGATAACATAATGGTGAAGGTGATTGCAGTGTTGTCACATTACATAGTGCTGGGTTTCTTTTATATTTCTTTGGTTCCATGGCTTGTTATACCTCTTTGGCAGGATAGGTATGTTCACATTACCTAGGCTGTTTTAAAATGTAGGCCTACAATAACTGCCAACATATATGTCAGTTTTCACGATTTGCTGAGGTTGATTGTCCAATCCCATCGAGTCATGGGGTCAGGCAAACTACAAAGTCTTCAAATGTGGAAAATGTTGACAACTCATTGCTTAAACACATTTCAGTCTTTCAACATAAAAGAGTCCAGTTCATGCCAAGGAGGTATAGTAGTCTATAATAAGTAGTATGCAAACCTCAAATTAATTTTTTGTCGCTGTGCAGAATCCAAGTTATTAAACTCGCAATGGAAGGATCTGCCATAATTATCCATTTTTGTACATATTTCAATAGCGCGCGAGTTTAGCCTCGTAATTACGTATTTAATCACCATTTTCATAATATAAAAGTACGTGTTTACATTTAGTGTTTACCTTATTTTATACAAAAGCCATTCGAATATTAAAATATGACACTTTCATGAAGGAATATGATGAAATATGTACAGAATCAGATATTAGATGGCAGCACCTACCGTCGCGAGTCAGTCAAATTTGGATTCCGCATAGCAACAAATTTTTTTCCACGGGCAGGATAGGGCTTTTACCCAATACTTATTCTAGGACACTATAAAGGAAGTATAATAGGTTTTGATAATATTTTACGGAAGAAGTGAAACCAGTTGGCCCTTTGGAATTTGGGCAACACTCAGTGTACGCGTAACTAATGCCCCCGCAACCCCCGCGGTACGGAGGGCCCATGGGGTTGCACTTGGCTATAAGGCGCTAAGGAATGGTCCACGGTGCTCCTTAGTTAAGCTTCTGACAACACTATAATTAATTACTTTGAAAAACCAAAGTAAATTAAGCTTTGTTGTACTCTGTCGTGAGGCAAATGACATATCTATCCATTATTAATACTAGTAGTAACTAGTAATTATGTATTATATATTAATCATATTATGCAGTGTCTCTTATAGTGGACCACTTTCCAACAAGCTGCAAACTATTAAAAAATGCTTGCACAGAGTAGTTTGACAGCAAACTTTAAAGCTCATTCAATGAATTTGCACCTATTTATGTAGGCTATCTGCCATATTTTAGATTTGGATAAGCACACAATAAGCCAACTGCAATCCTGATAATAAATTTTGGTGGACAATACAGGAACTAAGAATCTATATCACGTAGGCTACATTATGCGAGAACACTTTTAGCATATAATAAATTCCAACAACAGAATATTTAAATCCACCACTTACTGATTCTTGTCCCAGTTTTGAGTTTAAAGAACTGGATTTTGAGTCCGAAGCCAGCGAATCAGAACTAGGATGCTTTAATGGCAAACCTTCATTGCCTAGAAGTTCAATACTACTCTTGCGATCCATG
>KZ869837.1:52246-80271 GCA_003456935.1 Machilis hrabei | reverse complement strand
TCGATAAGTGTTCGATGTAAAAGTTCCCACCTCCGGCTATGTGTCGGCTGAGTGGCAAAATTCAAAATTCAGTTATCCTGAAGCGTCATTATGACCTGAGATGTCATAACAGTGGGACCATAATCCAATAGCAATAGCAATGATCACCTAGATAAACTAACAGCTTTGAAATCATCATTTTAAAAGACAGTATAGATAAATTGAACCAGTGCAACACTGTGTTGGACGCTGAATTGTTTTTGTGTGTGTTTTTTGTTTTTGTAATACAGGCCTAAACAGGCTGAACCTGTACAATTTATAAACTTTTTTAATTCGTTTGATATGCTTTGACTTTTTCTGAAGTTGAACTTTGTTAAAATTTAAATGCTAAGTTCAACATCGACGTCTAAAATTCAATGTTCAATGTTGAAAATGTTATTTAAGTGTGGAATAAGGGTACTGATTTGAATATTATGCAGGATTTATATTAAAATATAATCAGTTTGTTTCTCTTTAACTAGATGGTACTCAATTAATTACTCTTTCTTCGCCACCCAGCAACCCCATTCACTCCATGATCTCCCGTTAGTGTGTTGGGGTTGTAGGTTTTAAAGACCATGTTTAAGCCTTCATACTCATTATTTGCATTTAGAACATATTTTTGCATTATTATAAAGTGCAAAATATAAGATTCATAAAGTTTTAAGTGCATCCGTACAAAAAAAAAAATATATTTCTTTCATAGACTTGTCTGAGAACATACTATTAATTTAATATATAAAACGTGTATAGACGAACGGGTTCCTAAGTAAACAAGACAAAATGGGACTACACATAAAATAATTTGTAGAAATTCAATGTTATTAACTATTCAACGGGACTGATTTATAGTTCTGTTGGGACTGATTTACATTTCTGCTGTAGAGAATAACATTTCTACGAACGTAGACTTTAGATTTTGTTTNNAGACAGCTACTCTTGACAGCACATCAAGCTCAAACACATTACGGTTGGTGGTAATGACTCAGATGAAGATTCTGCTAAAAGTTTCAGTTTATAGGGCGAGGATCAGTAACAAAAAACATATATTTTGCTAAAGCACTATACGCAATCCAATAAACCCTTGTGAACATCAATACCATACCTTTCAATTATATTTTAAGTGCAAACGTATTNGTAATTACTAATGAAAAAATGTCATAGATGGTACTGTTTGTATGTAATGTTATTGAATGTTCAGTTTCCTCAACAAACAGATTTTAAAATCTGAGAACTGATTCTTAAGTCCGTAACTAGTNCGAATACTATGTAAATAATAAGTAAAAATTTGTTTCAAAGTGAAAGCTGTTGTAAAACAAATAGTCGAAGATTAGGCTACATTGACAATTACCTGATGAGTGCTCTGCTTTAATGTGGTTAAGCATGTAATATAGAGTTTTGTTTAACGTGACACATGATTAAGTAAACAGTACACTTATCGGTAGGAACGTAAAGAGTTACTAATATGTTTAAGTCATTATTTTATATTTACAAAAACAAATAGTCACAGCTGTTCCAAATTAAATTATAATGATGAATCAATTATACTTAAATAATAAATGTAAAAAAAACGTATTAGTACACCAATAAGAGGCATCCTAATACTACAACCTCTCTAGACGGTAAATTAACATGTTACAATTTTATTAATGTAGCATATGTATGAAAGCTGTATAAGTTCTTAGGTAACCGATTTTAATGATTAAATACTTTTCAAAAAGCAATTCATCAGTTGTGATTAAAAGGNTTTTCGGTGCAAATTTACATGAATGTTGGTAGCATTTATTAAATAGAGTATATATCGACTTAATGCCGTTTCAAACGAATATCTAGATAATTACTGTAATAAGGGCACAATCCAATCAGGTCTGTGTATATAAATTTCAGGGAATACTGTAACAAATATATATGAAATATTTCCCAAAAGCTGCCTTTGATTTTAATGATGCAGGTATTTAACGTTTCACCTGCTTATTACTTAGACGTATGACATATCTACTCATAAGCTGTTTTAAATTAAAAATAGAAAAACGCTAGACACATGTTGTTATTTACGAAAATACTATTAACCTTTTGTATGCCATGCGCCAAAAGTTTCGACGAATTTCATTTCGCTGCTGCTATAAAGTGTCTTCTAAAAAAATCCTATTGCTTGCTGTCCATATAAATAAATTAATGTATTAAACACGTAACAGTTTTAAAAATAATATTTTAAATATCTTTAGACTTAAGCGAAGTCTTTGTGTCGTCGTTAATAAATAAAGGCTTGACAAATGTATTATTATTTTATATACAGTAATTTTGAAACGTTTAGTTATACGCTTCTACACGAGTTCCGCATATGTTGACGGAAAAAATAAGATTGGTATCAGTGGTAAACATAAACAGTTGTGAATTTCGTTTAAGTATGTCGTATATAAATATTTCGTATTAGGCATCTATAGAAAAGAACAAATTCTATTTACGATTANACCTGTACACCTTGTTTATTAATAGAGTTATATATTTAGAAGAGAGAAATAGACTGGATTACAGTGATTCTTTTTAGAACGCATCCACTTTCTAAATACCTGATTGTATTAGAGTCTGTTATTAACCTTAATAGTAGCCGTGCCCTTTGGAGTTCATGAGGTTGAGTTTATTAATGTACAAAATAAAAAAGTTTGTTTTTAAGAAATGTGTGTGTATGTGAGACATGGGGTTCTGGGATCATTCCTTTTCTAAACCTTTTTAGAAAATTGTCGTACATTATGTTTTACGGGATTTTGGATTTTATACATGAAAGTAACATAAATTTAGGAAAATATGTTTTAATTTGTGTTGGCTAAATTTTGGTTTTAATATATGTTCCTTGAGCTAAGCGGATGTCCAACGATGCCTCACAAGTGTATATTGGAATTAACCCTTGAATCTGAAAGATGATGATCACTGACAGTTTCACTCAATATTAATAATGAGACTGATAAACACTTGTCTTANTGCATATCAGGGCCTGGATTCTAATGAGCAGAGTGAGCCAGGAGTGTGACCATGTATCAGTAATATCGTTTTAATCAAATCTCTTATAGATGTGGACTTATTTTTTTCTGAATTTACCGTTTCAAAACCGTAGTCTTTTAGAATTTGATTTTGGAATGTAAAATATTATATATAGTGCAGTTTGGGAACTTCACGTCCGTTTTGGTAAACTGACATGCTGCTTCTGACTAGATAATTGTGTATGGAGATGTGCGAGTTGTAGAGTATGTATATCCTTAGACGTTGGCATTTATAGAAAACGCTTCTAGTTGGTTGATAATTTTTGAAACTGTAACATGCATATAACTCTATTCTCCGTCGAATTTTTAGAACACTTCTGTGGTTTGTCAGTTATTTAATAAACTGTAACATGCGTAGTAATTATAATAGCTGATTTTTCACTCTGGATCTATAGACTCCTGAGATTAGTCTTTTATAGTTAATGTTCATGGAAATCACAAAACATTGAAGTGTAACCCATGGTAACTACAAGATGACATGATTTAAAAATCGAGATCTTAAATGCGGCATAATGTGCTTGACACTATTTAAACGTTCCTTCATTTAAATAACGAAGTCATGTAAAACTTTTGATATGGCAACTTTGGTTAACATAAATTCCCACTGAACTGTCGTTTCTAATCAGTGTAATTACTGCTTATGTGATTTTAGGTATAACAACGAACCCATTCGAATGGTATTGATGCTTTTAAGATATCAATACGTAGCTTCCAGTCCCAACTAGGTATATGATATTGTGGGTATAAGAGACATGTACTGGTTATANACGAAAGTCCGCTTAAGTAAGATACTTAAAGTATTTGGGAGATAAAAAATGTAACCGCTTATCAGCACCATTTGATTTAAATCATTTTATTTGTGTTTTTTAAATTTATAAGTAATAATTTTAGGCCACTTGGTTATGACAACGATGATCTAGTCGAATATCCTTTTTGCGATTCATTGGTACTGTCATTATTAGAGCTTATGGTCGACATGATTATCACTGTTGTAGTTTAATGGGAAACCCTAGCCACGTTGCAGTAATACTTTTAAAAGCGAATGACTACGTATTTGATATAAACAAATGGTTTGGTAATAGCACATATTTTTAGCTCATATAATTAAAATTTGTAAACAGTTTCTCACCTTTCGTTAAATGACCCATCAGGTAATTATAGGACGTTGAACAAAACGTATTTTATTCTTAGCCGTAAAAAAGCTCTCGGCTGAATGAAGATTCTACCAGATCCAGCATGATTTGAAAATATTGTTTGTAATTTTATGTACTCTTTCGAAATGCACCGGAGATGTTGTCTGTATAAGTTTCAGTGTGACCTCAACTTAAACAACGCGATAACTAGTTTAAAATGCGTAAGGAAGGTAACACCAATTTCACTGTAAGGGTGGTATTAAGATTTCAAAGCCTACTAAACAGTTCCAGGCACATTTGTGTTATTTAATATGTATCAAGACTTACAGTCGCTCTGTATTGACGCTTTACTAAACAATTGTTAAGACCCAATCCACTGTATTAGTGCAACCTTTGATTGTAATTGATGAGTGCTCCCTTCACACCGTGATTTAATCGACTACATTTATAAGTGTAATCCAACATTGGAACCTTGAATATTACGAATAGCCAAGCAATTAGCAATGAATTCAAATTTTACATAATGTATTTAAAATTGTAGTATTTAGATCTTGAGGCGTACTTAGAGTGTTAAACAGTGATCAAACATTGAAATTCTATTAAAAACAAACTAACCAGAGAGCCTGCTGAAGCTGTTGTGTATTCGAAGTACTTGCGTATTTCTAACACTGACATGAAATAGAAGCCCGATTTAAATATATATTTATATACAGTATTTTAANGTCATGACTTCAAAGATTAAACACTATGGTGAGGAAGTTTATTACGTAAACTTAAAATGTACAGCTTGCAAACGAATATAAAATAAGTATGATTATAGAATCGCAATTGATCGTGTAAAAAAGAATATAACCACCCCTAGATATATAACATAGTTGTGATCTAGCCTTTTCATAGCACGGATATACCTTTTCTTTCTCTAAACCAAACATTAAGCAGTATATATATATATAAATTATTTTGAATAGATGATATGAACTGTTTTAATTATCGGCAACACGCGGATCGATTAAAAACGTTCAACAGACAGGTTCTTACGTGCCAGATAGTCAGAAACCTAAGGGATTGTAAGTGCATTGAAACCTTTGGTTTTGGGTTTAAGATTTAGTTGACTGTTCAACTGCAATGCCCCAGTACTTAATATAAGAGAGCATAAACGTCAACACTCGCACAACCTAACCACGTCTGAAAATTGAAACCACAGCTTTTAATGTGCGAACTGATTTGCGTTTGATATAATTTTTCTATTTGACTTTACGATTATCTACTAAACAATGGAACATGTACTACTGATTTTCATATAGTACATCGGAGCTTTTTTAACGTTCTATTTTTATAGCAAATATATTTATAACCTTTTTTAGTACAGACCTATTCCTAGATAGATTAAAATGCGTTTGTCTAAAATTACATATTCAATGTGAGACACTACTCTTTTAAAAATAGGTTTAGAACTTCNTCCTTTTACCTAGACCACTTCAGTAAACAGACGTAGCTTATCGAAAGACACACAACGCGTGATGGTTTTAATTTACTTCAAACCATCATCTGCGCCCTTAAAACGACTTAAATTTAGCGTTCTGTGAACAAGTAGCCGGAGATGTTTCTACTTACACGGATATTTTATTCTAGAGTACGTTCCAAATTAATTCGACGTATATCCCTTAGCCCCACACTCAAAGATTTTAAATTCAAACCCGTTTCTTCGTGCAAATATACTGTTGTTCAGTTGAAAACTGGTACGTGAAAAGTTAAACATGATATTCTTGTTACGAGGAAAAACCTGTGTTACCACACTATGCCTGACCTTTACCATCGACTCTTTAAATATAAAAAATTTCGTTTTTCTCTTACAGTGGGCCGTTAAACACTTTGAATAACTCCTAGGCTTAAGGGAGGAAAATAATAATTGTTTCAAACACTCCTAGGTATCAATAGTAAAACTTTGGACAAATTCATGTTGTAAATTGTAAGTAAGCATAGAATTTTAAACACTGATACATCACTAAAACATCTACAGATGTTAACTTTTTTAAAACTTAGACGCCTTTATATTAAAATGTTCATGTGTAACATTTTTGTTCAGAGTGGTATCACAAAAAGTATGAAATTCGATCGTAATTGTTCAGTGCAAGAGATAAGCTACTTTTTTTTAATGTCGACTATAAAGTTTAGGCATAGTGTGGTTACATAGGTTTTACCTCAAATTTTGGAACCTACGCTACAATAAAATGTCCGTGTAAAATGAAACAAAGTTGGCGTTCTATGAACACGTAGCAAGAGGTAAGTCGTTTTCAGTTTGCAGGTGTTGGTTTGACGTAAAATAAACTATCATGCAATCTGTATCTTTTGAAAATCTACGCCTGTTAACTGCAGTGGTCTAGGTAAGAGGATGAACTTTTAATCCCTTTTTTTTAGGAAAATAATGTCTCACATTGAATATGTCATTCAAGACATATGCAACTTTAACTCTCTAGGAATCTGTTTGTAATATAAAAATGTTATGAATACATCTGCTTCAACTACAGAACGTTAACAGAGATACAAAGTACTATATAAAAACCATTAGTACATGTTCCATTGTTTAGTAGGTAATGGTGAAGTCACATAGAAACATTTGTTCAAACGCAAATCAGTTCGTACATTAGAAGCTGTAGTTTCAATTTCCATACATGGGTAGGTTGTTCGAGCATTGACTTTTATGATCTCTTGTATTAAGTACAAGGGCAAAGCAGTTGACCAGTCAACTAAATCTTAAACCACAAGCCAAAGGTTTCAATACACTAACCCTGGATTTTCTGAATATATGACATATAAGAACGTTTGTGCAGCGCGTCTTGAATCGATACGTGTTTTTCCGATACGTCTTGATTCAGTTCACATAATATGTGCAACGTATCTTTGATTTTCATCTGTATAGCTGAATTGAACAAAATTATATATGTAACATGTGTTTGGTATAGAGAAGGAAACATTCTAGCTATGCCATAAAAGGCCTTTTATGGCACAACTCTATTACATATCTCGGGGGCTTGTTTGCTATTTTGTTTTATGATCAGACGCCCAAAGCAATATTTTATGAACGTACTAAACATATTTACTCATATTTAAATTGTATTATCAAAGTGAGTGTCTTGGTCCAGTATTAATCAAGTGATTNTTTATTTTTATTTTTCCAGGTTCTTGGTTGTGACAGCTTGATATGCAACGTGTTAAAAATATATTTCATCAAAACCAGGACCTTAACTGTAAGTACATTATATTTATGATATGTTTCGCGTGTCTAATATATTCTTTACAACTAATATGGAATATAATATGAGTATAGAGTAAATTTCGATATATCTTTCACTACCGATGTATATAACAGATATATGAATGTGTTGTGTGTACGTTAAAAAAATAAAAGGATATTTTGTTATTGCAATGTTATTTAAAGTATTATGACCTTTGCTTTAAAAATTACATGCAAAACAGCAGATAATAATTAAGTAAAAAAATAATTCAGCACTGATGAAATATCAAACTGACGTATTTGGTAATCGATACAACCAAAAAACGAACCATTCTTTGAAATTATAGTAACAGATCATAAAAATAGTTTCTTTTGCTTGTGAACTTCATATTAATTAATGCAATTACACTTTGCAATGCATAATTATATAATTTAATCTAAGAACATTGTCATGTTTGTGATGTTAAGAACTGTTTCTCTGTTGTGATTGAATCTGTACTTTTCTAATCACAGAATCGTTTATCAAACACTACTAATAAATGATTGATGGAACAATGACAGCTGCCCTGCATGTCTGGAATTGGGTTTCCTAATCACTATATCTGTGTATCAACAAACAAATACCTCGGTATGACTAGCTGTTATATAGCCACGTCTTATATTAAAACAAAAATTTGGCAACTACAATCCTTGCACATGAACATATATCATTCCCTAACAGTTAGTTTACGCTTTTTCACGCCGTTACTCTAAAACTTTTCACAACTATATACTTAACAGCTTTCCTAACACTTCTATTATTGTTGTTTTCAAGGAGATCCCGTAAACTGTTCTTCAAATACTATTTCATAATATTTTCAACAGTTAGTGCAACACTTTCCTTCCAGTTGCATTAACACGAATCTTAATTTAGTTCTTTAAATGTTACATAAAGCTTTCTCTAACATTTATTAATAGCTTTTCAAAGTGTTTTACCAAAAACGTTCCTAACAGTTTTTACAACCCTTTTCTCAACCAAAACCCTTATAGTTCAATTAACAATTGTGACACTAATAACTCTAACACTTTTCTGTAATATATCCTAAACGTTTCATAAACAGCCTTTAAAATAGTGTCCCTAACGACTTTAATATATATTTTCATTAGACATGACTCAACAGTTTTGTAAGAGCTTGCATTTACATCATTATAAACTCACCGTAACACTTTTCACTCAGATTATTGAAAACTGTTCATAGTATTAATGCTTTATTAAAACCTTAAAGGAATTTGATCACAAAAGATTTTAAAAGCTGTCAAGAAATTATTAAGAAGGGTTTCAAAGTTACTAACGTGTAAATATGCTCATAGATTTATAAGTATGTGGTTGTGAAAAGCTACGTTGATATTATAACGGGCAGTACACTAGTATCTGAAACAGTCGTTGGACTTTACAGAAAATACAATTAAGTTTAAATTCACACATGACGCCACAGTATACACAGGTCGCTATTTAAATACGGTTGACTGTTTCATGATTTTTTTTTTATTTTATTGTTTCAAGACTCCGATATCAAAGCTCTAATTGTGGCTCCACCCGCATCGCAACGATGCATCAGATTGTTTTAAATTTGGAACTCACCTGACATAACTGATAGCAGGCTCATTTACATTGACCGCTTACGATAATACCGTATTTTTGACGTTCTTTCCGGAAGATGCATACGGTCATACCTTAATTTGGATTACTCTACAAGTTTTTTTTTGTGTGTGTNTGTTATTGCACCAGGAACCGCCTATGGGCATTACATCTGGTGCGCTATCACTAACGATTATGTCCACTTTTTGTTCCGACATTGAGTGCACACACTTAGGACAACACAAGTGAGTGATCAGACTAAGGCCACATAAGTGTACACTTAGGACAGCACAAACATCCATGTCTTACGCGGGATTCGAACCCACGACCTTTGGGACTCTACAAGTTTTACTAACACGTTACTGTAAGGCAAAGTGTTAAATCAACTTTTTGAAAACGTGTTACTTTGGTTTTTAAGAATAATTGAGAAGTAAACTTTTAAACAAACTGTTGAGATATGCGTAATGAAAATATATAATAATGCTTTAGTGACACTGTTTTTAAGGCTGTTTATAAAACTTTTAGGATATGTAACAGAAAGGTGTTAAAGTATTGTGTGTCATTATTGTTAAGTTAAGAGTATTTGTTGGGAAAGCGGTTGAAAAAACTGTTTTTGGTAACAGACTTTGGAAAGTTGTTAAAAACATGTTAGGTAAAAGATTTTTGAAATATAATTCGAGAAAGCTTTAGGTAAAATTTTATGAAAAGATATGATCTATCAGGTTAGAGACTCTGGAAAGAAAATGCTACACTAACTGTTGAAAATGTTATAAAATATCCGTTCAAAAAATTTAATGACATCTAATTAAAAATTTGTGTTAGGAAAACTGTTAAGAATTTAATTATGAGTGACTGTCTGAATTAGTACAAAACATACTGTTGTGGAATTATATATAAAGGGTGAACCAATAAAACAGGTTATTTGAAAATGTTAATATATATTATTTTATTTATACATTTGAAAGATAATTTTTACTATTTACAGGATGTCGCATTCAGAAGTTAAAACGTTTTAAGGAACAGTTAAATGATATTATTATACTGTCATTTTGTAGTAAAAGCTATCTTTCAAATGCATAATAAAAAAAATATTAATATTTTAAAATAGCCTGTTTCATTAGCTCACCTATATTTTCATTCTTATAGTTGAAAAAAGTGGTGCAAAAAGTATATACTACGACCAATACTTACAGACATATAACACTGGCCTAGAAATCAAATATAGCTTCTCGATTTAAACCCACGATCCTGAGATAAAAAACAATAACAGTTTTACTGAACTTTTATTGATTCGTTTTGCAGAACTATCTACGACAAACGAATTAAGAGGTATCTATATGTCATTTTTGTAGTACGGTTAAATGCCTGAGGTTTCGTACCCATTACTTTGCGATTTCCAGCAACATAAAAGTATTGATCAACTCTTCTTTTATATTTATTATTAAATCAACTGTGTTCGACTATTTCGTCACTAACTCATAAGAAGAGCAACCTAGAAATCAACATTCTGATAGGCAATATCATGGCGTGACGATTTGAAAGAAACTTAGCGAAAACCAATGGTAGTCGTACTGCTTCATAATATATGCCGGTGTGACCAATACTAATGTCAACCAATAAATGCTTACCACCATAGCTCTTTCACTACTCTTTCATTACCGTTTGGACGAAACGTTTTGTGACCTAAAATCNAATAATCAGTCATTATTCATATATGTATTTGGACTTCTAAGCCAGCTCAATATTTTACGTTGTTAGGCAGTGAGAGGAGTGGCATATTTGACGATGTTGTTACCAGAACTTTAAACGTCTAGATAACTAAATTTATTATTGTTTCAATTACTCAAAACCAAACACATAGATTAAGGACTAATATTATCCCACTGTTATTTTATGTTTGATAATATTTGGATAGTTTGTTGTAATATAAGGAGCTGCTTTATGACCCTTCGTTGTATCGCTCACATAGTGAAAGAAACAGAAATATGGTTATGATTATCCCCTCAGCACTACAAATGTAAACAGGATGAGATTGATATATTGCTTTTTATGAAGATTTCAAGTTAGTAGTTTAAGATGAAAGGGTACATATGAAGTTTATATTAAACACATAAATAATGAGTTTTTCACTTCAGGGGAGAATTAAGTTTCGGATATCATACAAATAGTGGTTTCAGGGACCTCTGAATTCCATGCAACATTATGTTTCTAAAATATTTACAGATAATTCCACATATTACACATCTAACAGTTATTACTGAACGAGAGTATCTAATTAAAATTAAGTAAGTTGTACTACTTATTAAACACCTTTGTTTGAAAATTGTTTTTTTCTTAGTTATACGTGGCCAAACTCTTTAATTTTAGTACTTGAAATGTTTCATGTTTTCAGTGTTTATAATGCTTGTATACTCTTATTAGTTGTTATTTTATGTACACTTTATATCTAAAAGATATTTCGTATTTTTAACTACAAACCCTTCAGATAACACTAATTATTTGATTTTGGTAATCAAACGTCTGGTACTCAGCTAAGAAATAACAGTGATACGTACTTGAAGACGATACATGGCAGTACTGATATGTGTCTCCTCATTTCCAACCCTCTATGTTGCATGTAATTGAGTTTCCCGTGAACAGCTTTGCTGAGAAAAGTCGCTCTTCAAAATGACAAGTGAGCTGACGGGAAGGAAAATTCAACTAAAACACAGAGCTTGCCTTTTTCAGAGGTCATACTTTATGAGTGAATGTAAATGGAGTTCAAATATGAATGATTTGATAATGATTACGTAATTGCCTTTTTTATTCAGTTGTACAGGAGGTTCTGTAAATTACCTGTTTTTCAATTACGTCATAATTAAGTGTTGTTCCTACAGCAGTAGTAAACAATTTGCTCAGGGTATTATGTTTATAATGTCTGCAGAATTAAATATAAAAGTGATTTTTAGGATGGAAAAAAATGTTTCCAGTGTGAATGTAATGCGTGAAAAACTAAAACGATATATATTAAAAAAATATCTTAATTGTAAAATGAACAATCGTCGTATCGTCTCAAATAAGATATGATTTATTTATTAAAACAAAACAATAACAGTAGCATTATATAGGCTTTGAGACCAAGTGAAATTTANGGCTAAGATAAATATATTATAATCGTTCGCGGGTACGAATGGCAAAGCGAATTCAAAGGTGTGAAATAACAAAAATACACCTATTGTTTACGAATGTTTGACCCTACAACCTGATTGTGAAAAATATTATGTTTATACCTGAGAATGTATTTCATCATTAATATAAGATTTACTGACTTTCACCTCTTGAGCTATCAGCATTGACAACGGTTTAAAATCAGGGAAATGTACGCCATGATTCTAATAGGTGAAGACGTTTGCGTAATTTATGTCGTGAAATATCATTAAAGTGAACTGGTATCGGTATTGTAGTTTAAAACCATGATAAGAGAAATATTTTTTTTTTCAAATGTAAACATATTTTAATGTAATCCAGTTTTATTGGCATTTACAAAAATGTAGAAATGTTGAGATGTTAACACTTTTAAAGTTCGAAACTAATAGATCCTCTATATCTAGTTATTTTGCTGTAAATGCAATCTTATATAAGCAATATGTCTGTACATTACTTTTAAGCGTTACTTTCATCCATTATTCCATATATTCATTGTGTCTGTTCCTAATCTTGTATCAGTTGTCTCCATTTACGTCAGTAGAATAGAGTTGTTTCGTTATCTACAACAAAATTTGCCAAGCTTGTAAGTCAAAGCGCCTGCAGCGTTGCCTTGTCCCTTCTACAACGCAGCCGGAGTAAAATGCAGATTTGTTAAACTTTTATTGCTCTCAGGAGAGATTTTTAAATGCAATACATTTCAGTGACCATAAAGACGTTCAGCGCTAACTAAGAACTACCGTAAAATGACCCTAAAAACGACTCTACTCTTTCTCCTCAGCTCCTTTGATATATGGGAATTATCTCAAGGCGTCTCTGACTGTGAAAGAAATAGTATAAGCCATTATTTCAAAGACCCATCTCCTTTTAGGACGGCTGAAAATTCTACCTCACACAAAATGTCCATTACGTGAGTAAAAGACAAGTTTCTTTTTTCTTTAAAGAAAAGATTTGTGAAATGATTATTCTTTTGTGAAGATACTATGATGTTTTTAAATCCCATTAACGTATCCCTGCTTCTCAGAAGTAAAAAGGATTAAATTTAATTTTTATGGTTATAATGATGATTTACTTTTAAAGAGACTCAACATCTGTATTTTCTAGTGTGATATTGCACTTACATAAAAATTAATAACTAAGCGTTCAAGAACGTTTAAATGATTTGTGGTTTATAACACTTTTTTTTTTAATTCAAATGGTAAATAGGTATTTGTACAATTCACATCTTAAAAAAAACATATTTGCATTTCCCACATTTTCATGGAATTCAGTTACATTGTCCTCAAATGCTAACTATTTTACAATAACACTTTTTGGATGACCTGACAAATTACACATAAATGACACTGCCTTAAGTTAGATTATAATTAGACATCTAGCAACATTTCATGTCATAGACTTTATTCTTTAGAAAGCTGTCACAACCGTTCCAATTCACTATGCACCAGATAAATTTATGAAAAGGTTGCACAAATCTTCAAGAACTGCGTGACACACTCATGTCTGCATGGTACGCAATACCTCAACAACGTTTTTAGCATCTTGTGGAATCCATGCCTCGATGAATTCAGGATGTTCTGAGGGCTAACGGAGGCACAACACGCTACTAGGTAGGTGTAGGGTAAAGTGGGGTTAGAGTACGCACATAAGGACATAAACATTTATTGCGGCATCATAAAATAAAACTGCAGTTTTATTTGTGGAGAAACATAAGCATACATTATTTACACAAATACTACAAATTTTAAAATGAGTAGATGTATGTAAATAAAAGACACAGAACTATTTATGTTGTTCAGGTGAAAATGCGTACTCTTGAACTAGGGATGGGGTAAGAGTACGCACTATGCAGAATAAGAGTACGCACTTAACACAAATCACAAACATAGTTGCCTACACCCAAATAATCATGTCANGAAATAGCACTCACCTCAATAACTTTTCTTCAAATGGCAGGAGAGAGTTTGTCTCACATCAACAATATGCCAACACAAACCTCACACTGTGGTAGACGCGACGTCACCACATCTCTTGCTACTTGGATTTTAAAGGTGATGCGTACTCTTAGACGGTGCGAACTCTTACCCCACTTTACCCTACATAATAAAATGGCCGGACAGTGTATATTCTTCGGCAGAGATGGTAAGAGTGATTTCCTTTTTGTTCACGTCTTGATCTAGATTGTTTTCTCCACTTTCTTCTGTTCCATCATCACTTGAATATGTGTCTGTGGATTGCGAAGAATCCAATACCACTTGTGCCCATACACCATATATATTACATTGCATAAAGGTGTACAGCGCTTTCGCAGAAATAGCCCCCTTTTTAGACGACAGTTCACCAGCAAGGTCTTTCCACACTTGTGCAGTTGTGACTACGATGTCTCTATCGTTGGATATAATGCCCTCTTCGCGAGTAAGAGTGGCAACACATATTGCTTCTGGCCTTACAGCTCCTTGACGTGGCATGGTGAGTCTTATTATGAGGAAAGAAAGAACTCAATTTTTAGATACAAAGCATTCACTGACAATAACATGTTTTATGCTGCCCAATCTACCACACTGTTTGCAAAGTGTGTCATCATCCTATAACATACTTTTAAAGTGTAAGAAAGTATGGAATACCTGAAAAAATAAACAAATTAAAAGTGTGATTTTAAATACAGTGCTAATGGTAATTTGTACTTTTTGGCACAAAGCTATCACAACCGTTCCAATTCACTATGCACCAGATAAATGTGTGAAAAGGGTGCACAAATGCAGTTGCTTTCGTGTAAATGTAATTTCTCAATTAATTCATGAGTTCTGAGTTTATTCGGTATTTTTTATAAGGTATAAGTGTAGTGCTTTAAAATAAAGTTAAAGTTCTTTTTGTACACGATGCAGCTTTATTGCATTACCAAAAATTGTTATAGTAAGGATATATTGTCGTAAATTCTATGAAAGTGAATCGACAGTTCAAGTGTTATTACGAGTACATATTTAACAAAATTCTATCAAATTACAAAAATATCACTGCTTTACTTGTGACATTGAAGCAGTACGAGACACACACTCTACGTTTTGTAGCAAATGTTTACAAGAAGCTTGCAATATAAACTAAAAAGGTGCTTTTCTGCAATAAACCACAGTACCTGCCATTTTCTGGAACTATAATAAAATAAATATATAATAATTATTTACGGAAAGTATTAATTCACCCATACCCCCTAAAGGAGTTAAAAAACTGTTTGCCAGTGCCAAGTCTTGTAATTTTATTTTTATTCCAAAATTAATTATTGTTAATATTTTACTTGAAGTATTATACAGGATGTCCAGAAAGTATCGCACCAGAAGTGTAGGGCGGGTGCAGAAGGCAAAAATGTAAAATACTATTTTTCTTTTAGTCACCACTCGCTTGGAAACATTTGCATTGTGGCAACACTGCAAATTGCAAATATCCAACACACGTTACTTGTAGTACAACAAAGTGTTTAATCTATATGGTTAATTGGTAGAGAATCGGGTTCATTTCGTGAATCTTTACTTCGAGTTTGACGCTGATTCGAGTTCCATATCAGACATAATTATTTGTTTTGTATGCAAAACACCTGTGTTTATATTATTCAAAAATCAAATAATTTATTTTAGGTAATTAAATATTAACACGATGAGCGGCATGACAAAAATTAACTGCAACTGTAATGAACAACGGGCTATATAACTCTAGGTTCGTGTGTTCTATTACTGAATACTTTCAACAATTAAAAAAAATATATCTTTTCTGCAATAATTCTTTTGATTAAGGTACCATCTATTTTTTATGATTATTTTTATTTTCGTCTTGAATTTGTTTTTATTTCAATGTGCACGGAAAAGTTTGAGATGTTTGAATGGTAATGTTCACAAAGAGTGATTCGCAAAAAACAGCTCGTACAAAATATTTATGTTCAGGTTGAATGGCATAACATTTGATCCCCAAAAATTTGCAATAATTCGACTGTCAATTTATAGCGAAAAATACCGTGAGTGTTTGGCCTTTTAAAGCTAGATGCTGAAGTGTAGAACGAACGTGGTTGACTGTCTGTGGAATTTTGCATTTTAATGATAAAAAATGGAATGACAAAATGCTTATTCAGTCACCAAATAATTAGATAGGATAAAGGAGTTGATCTCGTGGTGCAGCACATACCTTTGCAGAGAGAGAACATCGAAATGCTGAAAAAACGCGATCCTTTGCACTAAACGACGGCATTTGGAGCCTGGACATTTGATTACTCACACTTATGGTTTTTTTTTGTAATATAACTAATGTATAACACGGGCATTTAACAAACAAATAAAATACCAAAGTTTTGTTTTAGAATCAGAGCCCATTCAATGAAATACCGATGTACGAAGCTCTACAAAAAAACAAAAATAATAAACATCAAATCAATTTCCCTATTTGTGCTCTCGTTTATGTTACTCCTCTGGGAAGACAAACTTCTACGTAAGCACATTTACAGACAGATGGAGAGATTGAGAATTATATAGGATGAGCTACACTTCCTTTTGTTTTTATCTCTGATATGTTCTTCCCTATGGTTCAAATAAAATCGCACAGAGATTCGGTGGAACATACAAGAAATAAATGCAAATAAATGACCGTTTAGAGAACTCAAGTCTAAGATGTAATCGAGATATGCGTAATTTATACTTAATTACTTAGAATCTAAAACATTATAATACATATTTAAAACACGATACAGCATTTACAAAATTATAGCAAAAAAATCATAACTTACAAACTGTTTTCATTTCAAAATTTCTTAACGGATCACATATTTATAATCACTGTGTCTGATGTACGCCACACCTTAAATTCTTAGAACCATGCAGCAACTCTGAAATTTATAAAACACTATTTATTTATAAACAATGAGTACACGACATATACTGGTAACTAATTTTCGTTCTATGTATTTATTGAAATTCTTACCTTTTTAAGCGTGATGTATTTATCAAAGATATTGAACACTCGATCAACGTTGTACTAAAAGAAAGATGAAGGTAGATTACAAAGACGATCTTAACACTTATACTCGAAGCTCCTAAATGAGTTCTTGGATGGACGTGGTGCAACCATCACTCCAAGTCATTCGGTATATGGTGTGACACTTTCAACTCCTGGTTTTCTTGGTATACGCTTGGAGTACAAACGGTAGATTGAATGCCAAAATAGGGTCAAGCAGATTAACATCACGTATACCAATTCTTTCTCTTAATGAAAAACTATTTCCTACCTTTATTCCAAAGAGACTGCAGAACTACAACAACAATATATATCTTAGTGCTTTTCTAATAGCATGTAAATAAAATAATATTTATAAGAGTAATTAGGTATAGATCGATATATATTTTGTTTCTATTCTAAAACTACTTTCGATATACTGTAGTATCTTGCCAATGCACAAAGACCGGTTACGAGGGTTGTTACTTTGAGGAATTTATTTATCTGTATTGGGGCTGCCTGTTCGAGTAAACCGAGATACTTAAGGAAGTGGTGCTCCATGAGAGCGCGGATGTACTGTGACGTCACACTAGTCGTTGTAATTATAATGAACGTATTTGTAGCTCGTTAGGACAAGTCAGTTACTAAAAGGGATTTTTGAATGACAAATTGAAGTACAACTATTGAGATTGTTTTTGTCAACATTTTTATCCATAGTATTAGCGTTTTTCTTTTAATAAACTAGTTAAAGTATTAATTTACCAAAGTGAAAATAATGAAACCTTACACACGATAAGTGTTCTGTGCCTAGATGAAAGTTCATTTATGCACGTCAAAATGGCTACAGTAGCAGCTTCAAGGCGACAGTGTTTAAGTTCCCATTAGAAAATTAACAAAATAAAAAAAGGTATAAAATTATCAGAAAGTATCATGAGACATGTAAACCATCCGTTATATGTAAAATAACTTTAAGGTAGTTATTGAGCACAAACGCTAATTTGTTGAACACTAAAGAGCACTAACGATTTATATATTTAAAAATTCAAATTTTGAAATCGGGGGATCGAGGGGGCTGTTTGTTTAACCAGTCCTTCTAACCTCTTTTACCTTTTTTGAGTACTAGTCCAAACGCTAATTTGTTGAGAATAACGAAGTACTAACGATTCAGGTAATGACAAATGCAAAATGCTCCCCCTAACTTCTTTTACCTGTTTTAATACTAATCGTTAAATACAAACGCTAATTTGTCGAGCACTAAAGTGCACACATGAAGCACTAACCGTCTAGTATGGTACCAATTTGAATTTTGAAATTGGAGGAGCTGGAGAAATGAGGGTGAATTACGACTTTATTTCAGTGGGTCGGTAAATTGGTAAAAAAAAATTAACTTTCCAACCACAAACAAAAAAATGTTTGAGGAATTTGGAGAGTGGTAAATACACTGTTAGTATACTCTTAAAAAACAATAACAAAATAGCAATGTCAATATGTATCTCTATTTTCAATTTTTGTATAGTACCTATTACTTATTTCTTTGTAGCATGAATTGTATTATTTGTGAAAACAATTGCCATATTTAGATTTGATTTTGATACTGAAACTACCATTAATTACCTAATTATAAATCTATGAGATAAGTCTGGATACTGTAAATACCATAGAATGCCATTTGTATCATGTTCTATATACAGAGTTGCCTACATAACTCTTAACAAGCCTATATCTTGAGAGCTACTGAACCGAACGTGATGAAATGTATACAGTGTTAATAAAACTTGAGAGCAAAAAAATTATAACTGGAATGAACTTTCCCTCACCCCCCATTAAGTAGGGTGGGGGGAAACCTTTGAGTTTTCAAATACGAATCCTCTAAAAAGTTGTATTGTTGAATTGTACGGTTAAAATCCAGTACACTTTGTCTGAAACATTTTCTCCTAAAATGATTCTGACGACTGATATGAGCTGTCACATGTTTCATTTGACAGATATTTTGTTGTCAATAATAAAGCTTAATCTTAACGCTAAATAATCATTTGGAGAGATAGAATAGAAATTTGGAAAACATGAACACAAGCAGGGGCTCAGCAAATGTGACCATCAGCCCATAATCATTGGGGATCAAAATAAAAATACAGTAGTTGTGTACATATTTTTATTTTGATTCCCAATGATTATGGGATAATGGCCACTGTTGTCGGGCCCCTGTTAGTGTTCATGTTGTCCACATTTCTATTATATCTCTCCAAATGATTATTTAGTGTTAAGATTAAGCTTTATTATTGACAACATCTGTCGCAAGAAGCATTTTAAGAAAAAAATGTTTCAGACAAAATATACTGGATTTTAACTGTTCAATTCAATAATATAACTTTTTATAGGGGTACGTATTTTAAAACTCAACGTTTACCCGGTAAAAATCATGGCGGGGTCAGAGACACGAAGTTAGTTGAAAATGTCTAATGAACGTATGGCCTAGGAGGCACCGTTTTAGAGTAATTAACACTTTTTATAATCAAAGTCGAGTTTCTAATAGGGTCGGGTCACCCAATCGCTGTTGCCACATTTTGCTGTTTGGCCCTTGCCCCAGCTAGGCTGGAACAAAGGCCAAACAGCGAAACGTGGCAACACCGCTTGGTTGTCCCGACCCCATAACATATACACTATAGCTCAAGTGANTCTGATTAGCGATAAAAAAAGTGTTAACTATTCTGAAACGCTTTTTTGCATTGTAATATGGATTGAACNTTAGGTAGAAACTGAAATATTAGCTTAAATATCCCTTTTACAAAACAAAAAACTCATTTTCAATTTCTTATTTGAAGTGTTTATACTTGTCCTTGGAATTTGACGCACGTACTGCAGTTCAATTGGCTGAAAGTTTAATCTGTTTATAGACAACACAGTGCTAGTGGATCATAACAGCGTTAAATAAATTAAAATCAGATATTAAACAAACATTGACAAAAGCTCTGTCATAATAGCATACATTTCAGTTTCTGTTGGCAGGATGTCCCCTGAGAGCCAACTCAGGCNNTGTGCTTTACGTTCAGGAACGGTAGTTAGGGCCACTGGAGGATTGCGAGCCCTTTTTTATCCGTGCTCTTTATCCAGCTTTACTGGCTGTCCAGGTAGAAATTTGTTCCCTTCTCTCAAAGCAGACAAAATTGGCCCCCTTGAAGTGTAATCAAATTGGCATAAGGAAGAGATTGGCTTGTTGAAGTCAAGTAACAAGCAAAACGTTTGCTGACAGACGTGGAAAATGTGTTTATTTAAAACTAAGGAAACATTTTCTCATCCCATTCGTCAAAACAATGGTGAGGCAGATATTCCAAAGTCCACTGCAGTGTGTTATGCAAATAACGAAGGCTATCGAAAAAAACATAGGTATGTATATTCGTCCATGTAATCCACGGATGACGGAAACTACCGGAAACACTGTACCTTGAAATATCCAGTTGCATTTGTATTATTCCAACTATTCGTGCATATTTGAAAGTTGTCATTTGTTAAGTATCACGTCATTAAAGAAGGAGGAAAATGTAAAACGACAACACTTGTTGCCACTACTGACTAAACTTCTAAATATTTTTTTACTAAAGGAAATGTAGTTTAGACTTCCCTAAAACCTTTGCCTAAGCTACATTTATCCAACAAAAGGTATTTTTTACTAATACAAAGTCACAATAAATAGAAAAAAATAGGTACATATATGAGGCATGTGCATCAACTACACCATTTTGAAAACGTTACACTTCATTTTGGGAACTAGGCTTACAGTACCAGAATCGATTCTGTCATATCCAAACGAAGCGTAGCGCGAAATTTCGTTTCGCTTAAAACGCAAATTTTCGTTCACTTACCNGTTATTGAGTGTATTATATTAAGTGGTGGAACACCACGATATTTCACCAATGCGCAGTTGGAGAAAACTTTGATTAACCTAACAGATTGGTAAGTGGATCGTCAACACGTTTGTGGATATACCATTAAAATAAGTAGTAACAAGGGTAAATTGGTTATAGATTATAGTGCTATATGGAGCGAGCCGTTATGGAGGGGTTCGTTATGGAAGAACTTATCAACGAGGGGTCGTCGACATGTCAAATCAACAAGGGCTCTGAACCTCGATGTCTCCGATTGTTACAATTTTTAGTGTATTGGTTGTACCCATAGAGACTATGAAGTATACAATATTTTGGAATTTTTAAGCAAGCGGTTTTTTTTACTCGAATTTCAAAAATGGCGAAAAACTCCAATTTCCGACGAACATCACTTCTCGTACCTCAGCAACCTTTTGCCTTAGAGGGCTCAAATAGAGTTCATTTTAGAGCTCTTCAAAAGGGCTTTCATTGGAAATACCGCATGACGTTTCCAATATTCTGGTTTTTGAAAATCTCGAAAAGGCAATTTTGTTTTCAATAACANGCTTGGTAAGTGAACGAAAATTTGCGTTTTAAGCGAAACGAAATTTCGCGCTACGCTTCGTTTGGATGTGATAGAATCGATGCTGGTACTGTACTTATTCATATGAGATCTTAACTTTGTAATATAGCTTACGAAATATAACACATATAGCCTGCCATATTAGAACCTACAAGTTTTAGTCAGATTTTTGTCTCATACTCTGGCTTCAGCTTACTAAATATTAGTATGATATTGGTTTTATGTATTTTGTAGCCACCGTGTTTGTGCTTTTTTCATGTTTTTCGTATAGTTAGTATTTGCACTATTGCAAATTTTTTTCACTCAGTTCGTATTTAGTAAATAATAATCATCGCGAACAGTTTATTGAAAAATAGAGTTGATAACAATTTTTAGGGTTTTTACTTCATGTTTTNTTGTTAACAACTGGTCTTGCAATATAACGACAATGCATCGGTGATTATGTGGCCACTGATCTGAGTTGCTCAGGGACTACAAACGATGAAAATGCGTGCACAAACATGCACAAACGATTGCCATATTTAAAATTTGGAATTTGAATGGTGAGGGACTACCATTAAGCTGGCCCCCCACTTTATACGAGGGTTATTTTTTTTTCAAGGTCCGATCGGTCACGAAATTAAAACCACTTAGAAAATATTTTTTTTTTATTAGTAACAAGTACTTACATAGTTATGCTATTTCGCCACTCCGATTTAGACATATGTCGTAGCGAGGTACCAACTTTCCAATACCCTCGTCATAGAACGGAGCCGCCTGTGTTTTCAGCCATGTTTCAACGCTGGTCTGCAGCTTGATGTCTGTGCCAAAATGTTGTCCTCCTAGCCAGCGTTTCTTGTGAGCAAAGAGGTGAAAATCGGATGGAGCCAAGTCCGGGCACCTCTAATAGCACTTAAACGGTGCAAGCACAAACTATGAAAATACGTGCACACACGTGCATAAACCAATGGCATATTTAAAGTTTGGATTTTGACTGGTGGGGGCACTACCATTAAGCTGTCACCTCCTCTTTTACATCTCTAATAGCACTCAAACGATGCATGCACAAACGTGCACAAACGATTGGTATAAGAAAAAAATGTGTTTGATGAGGTAGGGTACCACTATAATATACCTATACACAACTCTGTATAGAACTTTTTTCACCACATAATTTGACTAAATTAATCTATGTGTTAAAAAAGAAAACTAATAGATGTCTTAAAAAATAGTTTTATTAAAATTTGATTTTAGGTTTCCACAGTTCTGAATGTGATGATCTAATGGAGACTCACATCCGCGTCATAACGACGCCTTCGGAATTATTTAATTGTGCCACTCAGTCAACATATAGCCGGTGATCAGTTCTTTTACATCAAACACTTGTCAATATTTGAATGCAAGATGACACAAATGTTTTCTTTCACTTTTAAAATGATGCATTAATAAAACATAAATTTATATTAAAGAGCATGCCTTTAACTACTTAATATAAACACATTACATACAAACGACACAAATTCTACATGTTATGCCACCAAAATAAGACTCTGTAACGTATTTACCATGCATAAAATTGCATTTACATGTAGTTTTACTTTTTAAAACCCAAAACGAAAGTTTTTACTTAATATGTCATTACACAAAATTATAATCATCTGTTAAAGTAGTACAATCCTACAACTTTCGATTGCAATGTTAATTTAAAAATTATAAATAAACGTGATCCCATTTACATCCCAACTTGAAACTTTNGTGGATGAGGGGGGCTGGAAGCTGGAATATGTAGGAAATAAGTGAAAAAATTGCGAAAAAAACGGAAAAATCGATAATTTTGTATTACTTTTTTACAATTTAAGGGGGTTAAACCCCAAATCTACCTCCTTGCTACAAATGTTCATGTTTTAGAACTGTTCACCTCACTAGCCCCTCAGAAGAAATGTAAAGGCTAAAATAATCCTTTTCATCCCTCCAAATTATCGAAAAGTTATAAATATAGGTGGGGGGCCTCCCCCGAAAACAGTGCGTGATGGGGGGAAACGGGGGTCATATTCGGATTCAGGAGGTCATTTTACATAAGAATCTGCAGGAATGGTGTCAGGGCTCGAAAAAAAACATTTTTTTTGCAGACCAGTGTAATTACTGTCTATGTTCAAGACAAAATTGGCGAAGGATAGAAAAGCATAATCGAGGCAGAACAAGAGCGTCTGCTGGAGCCCGCCAACGTAGCGCACTTAAGACTAACTCGACCGTGCGAACGCTACGAATCAAGACGACTAACGGATTACTGAGTTTGGTATTGCTGTTATCGCAGACGTCAGTAATTTTTGCTTACGCAATATATCATGATGATTTGGGAAACAGGAGAATGTGGTCAAGCTGGTTCCCGAAACGCTAATGAAGAGGTTACAGAAGTAGCGTACAATTGGTTTAAGGACACCAAAAACCGTCTTATCCGTTGGAATGAATAAGTTTGTGAACCGATACAAAAAGTGATAAGCACTGGAGGCGGACTATATGGAAAAATACTGTAACAGTTATTAAAGTTACACTTTGTTTGTGGTAACTACAAATAAATGTTATTTTTTTTAAATTTATGGTGATTATTATCACCATATCGCTGTAAACCTGTTGAGTGAATATATTTTGGAAGGAGAAGATGTAAGCGGCCATTTAAATGCAAAACAATGCGCGGGAGCAAATTCCGTGAATCGTAGAATCTGGGCAGTTGTCTTCTGAAAAGTGTGAAATAAGTAAAAAAGCAGTCTGGTTAATCTACGTGCTTTTTCTGAATTATATGTCATTGCTCTTATTAATATACTCTCTGAAGTAACAATAAAGGACTGATGTAATAATGACNTTTGAGTCTTAAACCGTAAATTGTCAAGCTAAAACAAGTAGAGTAAGGATGTTGAAGTATGNATGGACTGTGCTACAGTTTCGTGTACGTTGTCACCACTACTGCCGCATTTTTTTTAATAAGCCAAAAATGCATAGACAAAANTTGAATTTGACAGAAATTGTATTGTGGTTGATTAAAAGTATTTTAATATGGGGTTGAGAAGACAATATTACTTTAGCTTAATAGAAAACAAATTAAAGTGCGGATGAATTATTGTTCCAGACATGTTATTGAGTGTATTATATTAAGTGGTGGAACACCACGATATTTCACCAATGCGCAGTTGGAGAAAACTTTGATTAACCTAACAGATTGGTAAGTNTGCTTGTGAAAATATACATGTTTCAACAAATTACATCACAAATTCAAATATATTTCTCCGGGCTACTTTTGTTTGGCTGTACTATAACTTTGACATACAAGACTACAAATCTGGTGGTAAGCACATCTTCAATTATCTCTTCATGTGTATCGCAAAACTACGGTGAAGGATATACTAACATGAGTAGAACTACATATTGATACGAGTGATGCAAATTAGTTACAAGTCGCGAAGTTATAAATGTAGACTCTCTTAAGAGACATAATTATCATATTAGTGAAGGAAGCCTACCTTGAAGTGTTAGTAACGGAACAGACAACGTCGCATATTGCCGGTTTTCTGTGTCCTATGAACTGTTACAGAACAACGAGTAGCAGTTGGCAATTTAGTATTTAAAAATAAATTAGTATGGTAACTGTAAAACTTAAAATAATATAATTTTAGTAATTACAAATATAATTTTTAATATTAAACCGCAGAAAGATAATCGTAATGAGGATTCTCCAGGGCACAGTTTTGTTGATTTGAATTACAATTTTGTTAAACCTTAAAGTTCCAAAATATGAATACATGTTGTTTTGTTGTTATTGAATCCACCATGTCGTCTAAATCATTGATTATTAGTTTANTTTTCTGACAGCCACATAACTTGTACAGCACAGCTTATCCAATCTGTCAATATCATTGCTGTACACTGCTCTATAACACAGAATTCCCAAAATTCCACTATTAACCGGCGTACAAATATTGTGATCTCTGTGATATATTAAACTTAATTTGCTGGCTAATATACAGAAAATACATGACCATCCGTCTATTGATTAGTAATAAGGTAAACTACAATATACCAAGTCACTTAACCTTTCGAATAAACCCNTTCTGCTATCCACATAAATCTTCTCATGCTATGTGAAAATCTAGTATGGCCCACATTCAATAAGTGACTTTTGTTTTCAGAACCATTGTTACAGTATCAGGTCGGGAACTGCCAGTGGATGGATGCTGTAACGTATAGTGACCGCGAGTAATNAAAAACAGNNAACTAGCAGCGAAAAAATGCACTCTATACTCATTTCTACAGTACATCATANTTATTTATTTATATCCCAGAGACAGTCAATCTTGAAATTTTCAGTTTTAGAATTGCTTATATTGTGCATTTTGCTCTCTTGGATCTCCAGCTTTTACATATTGTATGTAATTCTTATCAAGCCAGATCATCATCAACAACTGTACATTACATATTCAGGTTCGCTCAATTTCCTTGTGTTGTACTATCTGAACTTCCTTCCCACTACCTTTATGCATGTAATTACAACTGAACGTTAGCATGCATTTCATAATTGCACATTCCAAGTAATGATTGAAATAGCAACTATCATTATATATACACATTTACAAATATGAACTAACTTTATTTCATAGTTATTTCATTGCCAAGATATATATATGATTTGCATATTAATATAATATGAGATCTATAGCATAAGTAAAAATATAGTCGACAATTTTTTTCAAACATTTATAAAATTTAGCAATGTCTGCAAAGACTATATCTCACGCAGGAATTTTAGAAAAGACAAAATATTTTATAAGAAACTCTAAAGCTGATAATATTATGACATTTCAGAATTATACATTTTACGATGCGATTTTAAACAATATTTTCAGAAAGATTGATGGCAATATTGATGTTTCCCCAACTGCAATACGGCAAGAAAGTGTCTTAATCACTGAGTATCAATATCCTACATTTTCGCTTTTGAAATCCGGTTAATGACAAAAGTTACCATCATATTGCATTGTTTCGAGACTTGTACAAGTACCCTATCAAAAATATGTTGTTCAGGTAAATCCGACATGATTGCCTAACCAAAGATGTTTATCGTTTACTTTTCGTAATTAAATGAAAAACCATCGACGGCTTTTAGGATTATTCGCCTCGCACGTTATCTATAGTAAGCAGAGGCATTAGCACGTTTTTTAATGCAGCGAAAACACAGATTAGTTTATCAGTTTTGTATTAGGACTTAACGTTTAAACTACTGGTAATTCTTAACGCTTTGATTTCCAAACTGGAAATACTCGTGGAGTTATAAATAATAAATTGCACACGAATAAGAGTTTAGCATTATTTATTCCCAACACACTAACAGGCCCTTGTAATATTTACCCTTGTGCTGTTAAAATAAATCCAAGGCAGCAACAAGTAAACTGCGTTTGTTTATGTGTTTTTCTGTATAATCGTGAATTTACTTAAAACTTGGTTTTTCCAAACTCCTAAAAATTGTAAATAAATAGTTTTTTCTTCTTAGATAAAAGCAATGAATAAAACATAAACCAGCATATACTTGTTCTCATTTGTCCCTCTTTATCAAACTTCAAAATATTGACTGCAATAAAAGAAGTCCACCTATAACACTTTGAAAACCCATGTCTTGGTTAAAACAGATAGTGCAGAATACTTGACAAAAAGAACTCGGATACTTAAAGTGATATGAAAAAGTAAGCTTTTTTCAATATCATTACATTTTTGTTTCACCTCATGTGCTTTACTAATGGATACCCACCAACAGCTAGCATATCAATCTTGTCTAGCTTTCCTCTACTTNGTTATTGAGTGTATTATATTAAGTGGTGGAACACCACGATATTTCACCAATGCGCAGTTGGAGAAAACTTTGATTAACCTAACAGATTGGTAAGTAGATCGTCAACACGTGTGTGGACATACCATTAAAATAAGTAGTAACAAGGGTAAATTGGTTATAGATTATGGTGCTGTATGGAGCGAGCCATTATGGAGGGGTTCGTTATGGAAGAACTTATCAACGAGGGGTCGTCGACATGTCAAATCATCAACGGCTCTGAACCTCGATGTCTCCGATTGTTACAATTTTTAGTGTATTGGTTGTACCCATAGAGACTATGAAGTATACAATGTTTTGGAATTTTTAAGCAAGCGGTTTTTTTACTCGAATATCAAAAATGGCGAAAAACTCCAATGTCCGACGAACATCACTGCACGAAACCTCTCGTACCTCAGCAACCTTTTGCCTTAGAGAGCTCAAATAGGGTTCATTTTAGGGCTCTTCAAAAGGGCTTTCATTGGAAATACCGCATGACGTTTCCAATATTCTGGTTTTTGAAAATCTCGAAAAGGCAATTTTGTTTTCAATAACA
>KZ869836.1:28814-40620 GCA_003456935.1 Machilis hrabei | reverse complement strand
TATAGAGCATTCGGGGTGTTAAAACGAAGGTTTCTTGCCTCTCAATGCGACTACGTGTAAAATTGGAAACGGTACCAAATATAATTGTAGCCACAGTGGTTTTACATAACATTGCAACCCATGCAGTTGAGGATGAACCTCCAAATGAACTACGGTGCAGTTTCAAGTTATGCAGAAATTCCACAGCCGCAACCCGATCAACGAAATCCAGATGCGGCCACCGCTGCTCGAACAGCATTAATAAAATCGGTTGCTTTCAAGGTGCTGAACTGTGTATAACATTTGGTTTGTCGTAATGATCTGCAGTATACTAAATTTGTATATTCTTTTATTAAAACTTGACTCACCTGTATGAACACGTATTGACAAATTCATCTAAGGCTTTTGCTGATAAATATCAGACTAAACAAATGCAGTGGAAGAAAAATTGGTGCCATCAACTAGTAGGAATTTTAACTCAAAGTTTACACACTTGTTGTATTAACTTTCCAAATTATTTTACTATCAAGTTCTACTCATAAGAAAGCAAAAACCTGAAGTATATGTTTACAAAAACGCAGTACTCGGTCAGATAAACATATAAATATGTTAACATTTCTTAAATTTAGTCCTGTGCGTGACCTGTTTTGTTGTAGGTTTACACAAATATTTTTCAGTACTATTATTTGATGTTAAACTCAATATGAGGCTAACTGGAAATGTTTCGAAAATTTCTATAAACATTTGAGCCATCGATTACAAATCCTAGTTAGTCGAGGGTTCCTCTTTGTTGACTATTATGATGTGTAAATTTGAAAGTTCCTTATGTATATATAGGGTTAAATTTTCATAAATGCGAACATAATATATTTTACAAGAGATGTCGGGTGAGTTGCACAAACCATCATGTGTGGAAAGAAAATTAATCCCGATGGGATATTTGCCGCATAACAAACGTTAGTCACGTTGAAGCCTAGATAATGAAACATGATGTGTTTTGCAACATCTGGTGGTCTATTAGAATTGTATGTAACGCCTTTTGATACAAATTTACAACTTTTGGAAGTAGTAAATCTACTTTTGATGCTTGACTTGACACAGTAAATATAGTTGTGGTGTATTCTGGTGAAAGTACGAAATAAAACCTAAATCTCTGGTTATAAAGTATATAATGTAATTAATATAAGCTTCAACAGTGTATGCTCACAGCAGTGTGTGCCGTTGGGTGTACAATTTCCTCTGTCGCTTGAATTTCCGTTCTTACCTTTTGATTTGGTGAGCGTCATCTCCACGTGACGTGTTAAAATGCGCCTGGAGACGCATTGTACTCATGCTCATCTAGGCNTCNACCTTGTTCATCACACAGGCTAAATTGCAAGATTAATAAATAGCTGAAAAGTGGATTAAGCCACTCGAACTGAAATGTGTACGCGTGACGCTAGAGTGTTTGGAGGTTATTAAACATGCATGGGAGTGAGTGTACAATACGTTTGAGTAAAGAGAATTTCTAATGAATTATGAAATACGAAAATCTTTAAGGGAACGTACTGTACGAGTATTTCATAGACAATTCTGATTGAAGACACCAATTAATGCTGATTGTCATATGTGTTTATTGACTATAAGAACTACAGCTTAANTTCAGTTAAGACTAGGAGGGATACATTCACTGAATCGACATGATTAAAACGTGTGCATTTTACGCTAGGTTCTAGAACTAGTTATGGGCCTACCAAATTTCGAGCAGAAGTGATTGGGGTTAAAGTATTACCTATGACAACCTTACGGATGATTTTCAGCGATTTTGAAAAAGTAACGGGTTGCTAAGAACCCCAGTACGCACTGTCCATGTACAGTATGTGGGTATTTGTTGAAGCCCGGACTAGGCGATTGTTCATGTGTATGGGTAATCCCTATCGTCTACCTGGATACCGAGTAATTCGAACCGTGTGCCCGTATGTTGTGTGGCTGTCATTCACACGTATTCAAGTGGTTCACAGTAACATACAGGTTTTGAAAAAAAAAAAAAAATGTTTGACAACCGTGTGCTCTTAAGGTGACACATGTCGCCCAGACCTAATTTTTTTTGGGCGAGAGTTTAACCTGTTTTGGAAGGTGAGGTGAAAACGCAAGTTGTGATCGGTGTTAACCAGAAGCTTGGCATCAACTTTAAGTGGAGAAACAGAAACTAAAATAATGCTATTACTTATGAAAAATGCGAAAGGCTTGATTAAGGACCCGGATTCAAACCCTTACGTAGTCGTCCTGAATGTAAAGGGCTATTGCATGAATCCGCCTGTAAAGTGTACCACAGTAGTGTGCGATCCGAGGCGTCTTCCAGAAGGAAAATGCAATCACATCGACAAGTGTTCGATGTAAAAGAATCTACTATGTGACTGGCATGTGCCAAAATTTGGTCATCATGAGTCATTGTTACGGTATGAGTTGTTTTGAATGTTAATTTGTGGTGTACGCTATTAATATTGCCAAGTAATAGTACTTTATGGATTCTTGAATTGTTAGCGTCTGAAACTAAATAACTAACTGTCTGGACAATTTTGGCCGTTTAACGTCTGTGCTAGATACAGCCTTTCGAGAGAAAAGGCGAGTCGAAATTTGATAAAGGCTAACGTGTTTATCTGCTTATCTTCACAGCAGAATCTGGTGGCGGTCATCGAGAATGAGGGTTGAGTTTAAGGGAAGCCTTTTTTATTTTCTTTCTTTCTTCAAGGTGTGAGGCACTTCTTTCCATTAATGTAAACCACATACTTTCCGGAAAGATGGACCGTCGTATCACTTATAATCGGATAGTGAACATAATAAATAACGTAGCAGACGCGTATGTTTATTAGTTGACGATTAGCAATTGTGGTAGTCTGGTAGGCTGTCGTCAGATGCAAAAACACAACGGTATCTGAAAAATTCACAAAAATATGAAATTGACTGACATCAGTGATTATAACTGTAACACGTTGTACACATACTAGGCAAGATATCATGAAAATGAATGATTTTCACCTCTAACAATTTAGGTATTAGGATGGAGGGGCCCAGTTACCCAAATTCACCTTACTTTCTCGATATTGTGTAGAAAATTAAGTTAAAACTTGATTTACGATATTTATGGGTTTACCATAACTGAAGTGTTTCTTATTGTATGTACAGGTGAGACTCTTCTTTCGTATGATGTTTAATTACGATTTCTGAAGTATAGTAAAGTCTTTAATATGGATAAAAAATATTGGGATTTTAAACACGATTTAGGCACTCAAAATTATTACCAGGATATTATGATATTTGTTTCGTAGAATACAGGGTATTTCTGGCAATGACCATTTATAGCTCCCAGGACTTTTTAGAAGCGCCGCCTATGGTTCTCTCTCCGATAACATTTACGCGAGAGTTGCATGAGATAATGTGATGCAGTTTGCAAGAAAATGTACAGTATATCTAAGTGTAAGTTTCCCACGCTTTTAACCTGTGTGTGGTTCGACGGCACGTACCGGGGAACACATTACGGTGGCTTACATGTGCTTTATGTTTATTGAGCTTCCCGTTTTTGATGAGCTGTTATATACAGNGTGTTCGGNAATTCCCCTTACAAAATGATATGGTATGTTCCTTGATTGAAATGGAGTGGAAAAGTTATTTTGCAAAAATTCCGCAGACCAATAGTTTTCGATTTATTAAAGGTTTAATCTGACCAATCACGGAGCGCGTAGCTGTTGAGGCGCCCTTTTCACGTAGTGGTACTGGTGGTACCACGCGTGAAGCGGGCGCCTCGACTGCTACGCGCTCCGTGATTGGTNAGATTAAACCTTTAATAAATCGAAAACTATTGGTCTGCGGAATTTTTGGAAAATAACTTTTCCACTCCATTTCAATCAAGGAACATACCATATCATTTTGTAAGGGGAATTTCCGAACACCCTNTATATATGTATAGCTGTAAAATCTCTGCCAATAGAACCCTTTTTAACGACAATTGCAGAATAATTTCTTGTGAATTTCAAAGAACTCGACTGTCATTACAACTTCCTTTAAATATAATGTAGTTAATAGGGGTCTACCTCGCAAGAGAATATATGCCAAGAAAACTGTCTTGATAAGTCACTAAGCCAAATAAGGTGAATTATCTAAAAGCCTGATTTAACTAGATATGAGTTTGTATTTTAAAATAATTTTTTTTAATTATGTAGGTTCATACATACACACCCTTGAAGTCGAAAGTAATATTCTAAAATGCACAACTTTCGTATACTTTTTTTTACATCATTTGATCAAGTGAAAGAAGTGTGGGAATTACGTTTTATTGATTTTATATGTGTAGTGTAACAAATGCTCACCATTACAAAACCACCTTGCGGGCTTATTGGTATTGGAAATTGTCAAAATTCACGTTTCTTCCAGCTTTGGTATTGGAATGCGTAAACAGTAGTGGTCTGTATCGTATATTGTACCCTTTCGCAATATATGTAACATATATTGACTTGTCTTTTTACCCGAAAACAGCAGTGTGAGGGACAAGCGATGTTTTTGTTGGTATGCTTGCATCTTATCGGAAGTCCCTAGTTTTGACTCTGAGATGAATCCTAGCACTGTGTGTTGAAGGGTTAACCCACTTGTTTGCGNGTGGAACAAACAATATAAAAGTAAAATCGGAGGCGTCTTTCGCTGGGAATATGAAGAGAAAGTGGTGTACATGGACTGATANCATTATCCCTGAAATAAAGCAAACGATGCGTTATCCCTGAAATAAAGCAAACGATGCGTTCTCTAAATTGATAGGGACACGTACGTGATTGCTCTACTGTTGTTCTTAAAGAAGTAGCCTATTTTCTGTTCATATTTCTTTTCGTTAAGTTCTGTTTTAAACATGACTTGTCGACATTTTATTTTCGCCTTGCATAATGTAAACTTGCACCGCGTCACTGAGGAAGTAATAGGTGCGGTCATTTAAATCGATTAGTACACACCTTAATAACGTTACAATGTCATATGTACGATTCACAGTGATGTAACGTTTCGTGCCAATTTTTAACAACTAATTTATGGTTGAGGTTGAAAGTCACGATTTTATTTGTTGCAGTTCATATATAGGGTGTACTGAAAGTAGGCCTATTGTTGCAATTACTTTTTAAACACTTTTTAGTTGAAACCCAAACGCATTTTTGTGAACAGCGTGCAATAGTTATGACACATTTCCAACCCATGCAGTTTACGAGTTGTAACTTAATTTAAATCATCAAAATGGCGGATGTCTTTGTTATAAACCGCTGATATGCTTATATCAAANCTCGCCGAATTTCCCTCGTCCTGTAAAATAACACGAATTTCTCGGCCACGGCCTCGAAATTCGTGATATCATTTTACAGGACGAGGTAAATTCGGCGAGAAACGGAGGTACGAGGTATTTATCTGATACGTAACCCACTGATCCACTTGATAAAGCAAGGGAGTCTCCTTGCGAAACGTTGTGTACCAGAGGATTGTGTACAAAAGTAACAAGTAATTATACTTGTTTTTATAATAAGCTAAGATGATCCAAACAGCTTTCTGTTATCATGGTCGTTGTATAATGTATATATACATTATTCTCTGATTGAAAACAATTGTGTTAACGTGCTGAAACAGTAAAGTATGAGGGTGACACACGTATTCAATCAGCTCTATCAACTGGTATAGTGTGTAATGAAATTGTTTTCGAGTATTGGTCATGGTAAGATAGATCAACAATGTATCGGCAAAAATTACTTTTTAAAATTTTATTTTCGATTTATTGTCGAAGTCAGATGGCACTTGCAGACGAATAAGTTTACGGCAATGCAGNACGTAAGTAGTGCCTGTGACAATTTGTGCACAGTTTGATTAGTTACTTATAAGTATTACAACAATCAGAATAGTAACTTACACTGTGTCCTTTCAGTATTACAACAATCAGAATAGTAACTTACACTGTGTCCTTTCAGTTCGTTTTGACGCCATTTAAAGTAACCTTCTAATTTATGCCCAACATATGCGAAAAACTCAGTATGCCAAAGAATGTACCATACATATAGGCCTATAANTTTTTGAGATCGTATTTTCACGTATTTAACTNATGGGTGTAGTATGAATTTGTTTTGACAGTGTGCGAATGCCTATTCTCAGAACAAAGTACGTAGTGTGTTTTCTGTTCAAAGAAGCCCGTTACCTTTTTTTAACGATAAATCCGGGCTTTGACAACATTTATACGGCATATCCAAAACAGTCTGGTAGTGTGATTACAATGATGTAAGATTTTTGTTAGTTCGATGTAGACGTAACGAGTTAATTTTTTTTTCGGTAATAACCCATTTAATTAAGAAGAGACATAAATGAGTCGTATAAATCTCTAAACCCAACAAAAATAATAGCCAATAATTTACAATATTCGTCGCCGGCCTCCTAATCGGAGTCCTGAGTATAAATGGTTATATTAAGAGTTTGCGTGTGAAGCATTGGCGTCTTCAGAGATAGACGTTATAACTGGGGTCCCATCAATAAGCGTTCCTTATAGAAGGATCCTCAATCGGCTCTGTTTTGAGTGAGTACCAAAATGCAATCAACCTCAAGCATCATTTCGACAATGATGGGGGTCTTTACTAGACTTAGGCTGGCAAAGCTGTGGGCCCATAATCGCAGCACGGAAAACCCATTATCGTTACATGGTTTTGATTTTAAAAAGGCAGTCGTCGAGTCGTAATATTTGGCTTTGGTAGGAAGGGTGTGACAGGATGTCTGATATGTACTGATTTCGTTTTCCATAATTTAGATGTAACGTATAAACGCCTCACCAGTTATTGATAGACTGTGTATATTTTATTTGATTAAGTTTCATCTAAGTATTGTAACAGAAATTATGTGTAACATAAGACCGAAAGACAGCTTCGAGTAATTCAGTGACAGAAAAAACATTAAGATGTATTCTGTTGCTTATTAGCTCTAGATCGGGGGTTGTGAGATCGAATCCCGCGCAGGGCATGGATGTTTATCATGTTCATTGATCTTCATTGCTCAAAATAAGCCTTGTTCAACGTATTGAAATGACTTATCTTGTGTCGATCGGACGTTGAACACTACATATTATCCATCATTTGAAGAGAATGTTAGAAAACCCACATATTTAGTGCTGTTCGTGTAGCTAACTGGTTCCAGAGTCGTGCAGTTCAGTGCAAAATCAAGTTTCTGAAATAGCAAATCCGAGTGTAAAACCTTCGCGACTATTTCCAGATATATCGGGTAAGATCAAAATTCGGCTCCGAAGTCCGAAATTAGGTAACGTGTCTTCCAATTGGCTAATAAGTGCCGTGAGTTATTGTGATAGGGAATTGTGTCGCTCACGACTGCAATGATTTCATCGCTGACGTTATGGGATCCAATTGTTTTGGGTTCGATTCCCAACCTGTGTGTGTTGTATATGGTGATACATGCTTGACCGTCCTTAGTGACCCGAGAGATGTCAAGGCTGCACATAAACATATTGGGTATACCTAGTTTCGTTTACGTGACAAAACTCGGAGTGACGTAATTCGTCTGTGATATTCAGCTACGTGACTTAAGACCTTTACTATTCAGAAGCATTTAAAAGCCATTGTGAGCACATTTTAACGCGCCGTTGCTACTCTTCTGCCGCTTTTATTCCACAGTGTTATTGTTCTCCATTAGACTTGTGCCCTGGGGGCTTGTTAGTTAATTGACTATNTCATTGCGGCAGTTTCCTCGATCGGATTGTCGACTTAATGTTGATATTACGTGAACAAGGGTGAGATGATNTGGAGGTAGATACTTTTGTTGAGGAACGCAGTCACATCGATTTTCGATTGTAATGGTGGTTGTGCGNCGTCGCTCTCGGGAGAAATCACTCTCCGAGTTCACTCGAATTTCGTCCGCCAATTCTTGACGCTTTTGTTGAGATGGTTATAAATTCCAANTGAGACGCTCAAGAATACATCTGCNGGACAGACTTCATTGTGTGTGAAGGATAATCGTGATTTATAACTCCATAAGCTGAGTTAACCTCTGTTGAAGCCCGTTTCAGGAAACATTACATATAAATTAGCAAAGTGTTGTACTTGCAAATCAAAGTACGAGTACAGTGAAAGTCCGCTTTTTATAAATATGCCATATAATATGGTGGTGCTTATGTCGTGAAATACTCCACCGCGAGAGTAAAAAACAATACGCTCTACTTTTAAATATTGTTCGTTGTACTGACCTCATGGTATCAGTACAACGTAAATCAACACATCATAAGCTTGGCGGAATTTACGTTCGTATCACTGTTGATTAAATATTCTAGAACGTTAAAGAAGGTTTTATTCTCCTGGTACCCCTACTGCTGTAGATTCATGTACACGTTGATTTTTTTTTTATTTCCTTTTTCTGTCACTTTACTCCTCTATTATTTCTGTCAGACTTCCTCTAATTCACATAATTTTCCAAAATATTCAGCTCACTTCATCGGTGATCCCTAGTTCTAAACTATGTTAATCACATCTGTTGTCTAAAGGCAGAATTTTCGTCTCCTAATCGGCAAGTCCCGGGTTCAAACTCCGGGAAAGACATCTTGCTTTGATTACGAAGTGTTGTCTTACAAACTGACAGGTTGGCCTAGTGGTTAGAGTGCTCGCCTCCTGATCGGGAGGTCCCGGGTTCAAATCTCGGGGCCGGCTCCTAGCCCTGGGTATAAAAGGGTTATCCTACGAGTCTGCCTGTGAAGCACTCCACACTAAGGTATGATCGTAGGCGTGTTCCGGGAGGCACGTTAAAGGCGGGTCCCATCGATAAGTGTTCGATGTAAAATATCCCACCTACGGCTATGTGTCGGCTGAGTGGCAAAATTCAGTTATCCTGAAGCGTCATTACGACGNGGATGGGGTCTCCATTAGACNTGAGATGTCATAACAGTGGGACCATAATCCAATAGCAATTGTCTTACAAGTCTGCCAGAGGACGAAGTCAAGTGACAAAATCGGTGAGTGAGTTCTCATCAGACAGCAAGAAGGGAAGTAAACCACCACAGCGACACGGAGCAGCGAACACTCAAAGGTATTTTTTTAAATATTGAATCACAGACTCTGATTGTGACAGACGTGGACCTGTGATAAAAACACAGCTCCGTGATCTTTTGACCCATTACTAGCTGACATACTTAACGTCCAGTGTTGCTATAGGGAAGCGCATTACTTCAGTCGTGTGTGGATTATGTTCGCCCTTCTCTGGTAACGTTCACTCTGTTGAGACTTAGCAAACACAAAATCAATAGCGAATACGTGTAATGTAAAAATACTATGTGCGAATGCAATATTTTAACTTTCTCCTCTTTCCCCATACATCCACTGCATGTTCCAGTGTGAAGTTCGCCGTCAATATACATCAAGGCGAGGTCGCAATCAATACTGGGAGGTGTGCTGTCGACCATGAATGATGAAGGTTCCGTGTCAGGCGAATCGTCCGTTGATTGAGTGACCAAAAAGCAAGAGAGCTGACTAAAAAATCAAAATCACCTTGCGCATTCGTTTCACCTTCAGTGTAGGAGACCAGCAAGGCCAATCGACGACACTAGGAACGCAGAAGGACATTTCGCACCACAAATGAGTCTCAAAATACATAAAATCGAACATTGGTAATTTTATATAGGTAACCATACGAACCTCAAGATAAATACGAACTGCAAGGAATGCAATAAGTTCGTTATCCACTGATATCTACACTCGTAAATCCAGTATTTTCAAAATATAAAACCGTACACTTGAATAGCTCTATTGGCAATCTGTACCAAGTGTCAGAGACCAAATCCATGTTGACAGCTCCTTAGATAGCGCTAGTCGATGTCTTAAAGCCTGATCACACAGGACGCAATCCCATGCGAAGCAACGTCGCCATCTTTTTGGGTCCAAGCGAACTGCAACCCTTTCACTTTGCTTCCCATCCGTTCTACCGCTCTACGTTGCTTGAAATCCAAGAGATTTCGCGTGATTGTTCAAAGATGGCGACACGGTCTAGAGTGCCTTCGCGCGACGTTGCTTCGCATGAGATCGGGTCCTGTGTGCNCGGGCCTTAAGGTGCGAAAGATCGTCTGCATGAGTTAGAGATGGAAACCACAAGTCCTGGGCTTGAACCACGTGAGGCTGTGGATTTTCTCGGTTCCACTACAAATCTTTCATTTATAAAACTAAGTGGTTACTTTTATCTTTTCACCAAGTTTAAGCGTTTTAAAAATCTTTATCAAATTGTTCTAAAATCTGGTACATTAAGCGCTCATTTTACGCGTTAATTCTTACACTTTAATGTTCGTACACCTCTTTCTCCGTCTTTTTATCCCAAATAAACTTTTGTGCNGCATATTTTCCCTTCTTTCGGAAATCCCGCAGTGGCGTGATTTTTTAAATTTTCAGTTGGATATGCCAAACGCTTCATTTTCTGCATGCCCGACATGTTCCCAAACTTTGACTCTTAAACCTTGAAGCACCTAAAAATCTAAAGAAAGAAAATCCATCGCATCGCGTTTCCAGCAGAACCGTGAAACCGAATCAGTTTATCGGCAAAGTGGCAAGTCTTATCGACTCTTGGTTGACCTCGGCACAACACACACGACCACCGAGTACAGAATCATGTAATGTCCACTTTGATCAAATCAAACTGCTTGACAAATGGCAAAGAATCAAAAACCTTTTAGCGCAGAACACTTCAGAAATCCATTATTAGACTTGCATCGGTCATTTACTCGATAAAGACGCAGTACCAGTCTGCAAAAAGGCAGTGCACTGCAACTTCACTGCTTTGAAAATTGCTTTCNTCGAGAAATACTCAATAATACATTTTGTCCCCACTAAACATTCGTAGTAAATAGATTAGTTTACTTTAAGAACTGTCTGAAAATAAGCGTGGGCTGAAACGAACAAGTTAATGTTTTAACAGTATGTATCGCTGAAATTCTACCTCTAAAGCGGTCTGAAATCAAGTTTTTAACGTTGGATGTGGAAATACACTTTGAGCTTTGCTATATCTATTTGAGGCAGTCTTAAATTACGGGCTCCCTGGCTGAAATTCAGCAGTATCACCTAACTAATTGCCCACCTTCGTCCTATATTTCCTGTATTTTTGGCACATGTCCTTAATTATTGTACGTTTCCTTTATTTTTAGGTATTGTCCTATATTTATCACTTAGGCTATTTGATTTTTTATTTGCCTGTGTAAAAGTAAAACATTAGCGTATCTCTACTTCTACTTTTGAGTCATCAACATGAAGTATGTAATTCGAGCTGTCCGCTCGCTTCGTTCGCAATTATTTATGTGAATTACCATTTTGCAGCCACCTGGAAGTTGCAGGATCTTGAAAATGTTGTTTTGGACATGGCTGTAGCAGAGATGATATATTGAGATCTGAAAAAAAAATAAAAAATGAAATGCATACTGTATTGATAAATAGAAAGACAACCAACCTTCTTTTGAAAATATTGTTATTATTATTTTTTCTTAACTTTTTTTTAATAATCTCACATAATTGGCAGTTTGCAATAATTTTAAGACACTGACTTGTAGATGGATGGGTGAACAATGAATCCATGGTCACAGATGATGTCGTGAAAATTGTACCTCATAGTTTGGTATAAATTCATGTTAATATAATGTTATTTAATGCAGTCAAATGAAGCATTCCTGAATAAATCGGGAAAAATGTTTTGATTGGTATTTACATTATTTAAAACTAAAAATTATTGTGAAAAAATTACAGTGGCTGAAACCAGGGTGGAAACAATTTTTTTTAAAGAAAACAAAAAACACGTGTTTTTGGTTTAAAAC
>KZ869832.1:59637-72536 GCA_003456935.1 Machilis hrabei | reverse complement strand
GACTTTGTGTTGCCAAATTGTCACATCTTATTAGGCGTCTGAAGCCTAAACGGAGCCTCTAAACAAAAAAGTTACTCTTCAATTTCCACTCGGTTTATGCTGAGGAATCTATCCTGAAAGCCGGTCCCAACCTTTTTGAAACACCCTGTATAAAACGTTGTAATAAAATAGGGACACATACAATGCTTTGCGATCTAAGGTAAAAGATTGGCTAGCTATAATGCCGAACATAATAGTATGAGAAATAATATCACTTCAGAAGGAGCTGCTGTAAAAACAAAACAAAAAATATAGTCTACCCACTACGAAGAAAACATTACGTAAATTATTAAAGCAAGGTTTATGGAATACACTAACGCTACTACAGACCAAAATATCGTAAACGTTGATGTTTTTACTAGTTATGAACTTGCAACTTGATTAGAAAGAAGCATGAATGTGGTGAAGGATGAAGACGTGATTCCCAGGCAGGTGCTTAAATTATATTTATTTGCATGACAAAGCCAAACGATTCACAAAAATAAACAAATTAACACGAAAAGTTTTGCAGACTATTGGGAAAGCCATAAAAATCCCAGGTTTTATAGGGAGAATATTAATTATATTCGGAGGTGTCTGTTGATGATCGTTTATTTCGTCACCTGCCTCAGTTCGTAGTCAGCGCCTTAGATGTTCGCAACCCGCTTTTTTCGCCCCCTAATGGTATGTTTCTATGAACGCGGGTAAAAATTTTGATATACTATCATAAATCAAGTTTTAGGCTTTGTTTTTTTAGTTTCACTTTGACATAATGGATTCGCATTTTTCTTCTTTCTTTTTATATAAATTATATGTACAGTACGTAGCAACGCAGGCACTGTTGAATACGAACAGAAAAAAAGGAAAAAAAGAACCAGAAAAAAACGACAACATGAAGAACATAATAGGAAACGATAATTATCTCTTAAGCAAGATGCCATATCGGAATATCGTTTATACCATTTTTCGATTTTTTTTTCAAATATTCTCTAAGTCTTCAGCTATTGTATTATTCACTTAAAAATAAGAACTTAACATCATCTATGCACTCTCTCATCGGGATTGGCATATTCTTCTCTAGAAGGGTAAATCTTACGCGTTGGTAGTTGATAGCTCTTCACACCTCACATTATATTCCACATAATTGTTTTTTTTGTTGTTGTTCATTAACAGAATACTGAAACAGTCGGGGTCATGTGACCTGTTACTTCAGTCTGTCACTCTTTCAAAGGTATATAGGCATTGCCGTGTATGGTGAGGAACAAGTATTCTACTAGCTACAAAAAAACACAAATATACACTTATCGGGGTCAGTTGACCTTTTAGTCCAACCTTTCACTCTTTTACAAGTACAGAGGCATGGCTGTGTGCAGTAAGTGTGGGAGAAACGAGTATTTTACAGTTATAATTACAATAACAAATAGGCATTGCCGTGTATGGTGAGCGTGAGAGGAACGAGTATTCTACTAGTTAGCAAAAATATCAAACATGCACTTATCGGGGTCAATTAACCTTTTAGTTCAACCTTTCACTCTTTCAATAATATAGAGGCATGTCTGTGTGCAGTGAACGTGGGACAATCTAGTATTCTAATAGCTAGCAAAAACAACAAATATACACTTTCCGGGGTAATTTGACCTTTCAGTTCAAACTTTCACTCTTTCAGTAGTATAGAGGCATGGCTGTGTGGAGTGGGCGTGGGAGAAACGAGTATTCTGCAGTTATCAAAAATAACAAATAGGCACTTACCGGGGTCATTTGACATTTTAGTTAGATCTTTCAGTTTTTCAAGGGTATAAATGCATTGCCGTGTGCGGTGAGTGTGGGAGAAACGAGTTTTCTGCTAGTTAGGAAAAATACAGTCAAGGAAAATTACAGTCTCTGTGCGTGTCCACACTAAGAAATGTGCTTAGTGAATGACTGGTCATAATCTGTTATTTTCATATTTCCGACAACTGTTTCGTATTAACGTCTGCATATAGTGCAAATGTAAACATTACGTTGAAGTCAGCAGCCAGTCTGACAAAATATTTTAAACACCGCCAATGTATCAATATCTTCTTGTATATTAAACTATATTTCATATGTTTCCACTATTTAAAAATGTAATGTGAAGAGCAGGCACAGCTTCTTCCGTTTTTAATTAAACAACTTCCCAACTCTTTTGTACCTCTTTCAGATCAATATGACAGACGTCACTAACTTTGCTCTTCATTCCGGCCCGACGACGTTGACTGGGCCCGAGCTTCATTTGCCTGAAAGTCGGGTAAGGAGGACGGTTCTAAAGATACACGCCGATGCTGAGAGTGAAAATTTGGAATCTGACGGCGGAGTTCCCAAACTGAATTTAAAAGAATCGGGCTCGCAACGAAACATGGTGAGCCATCTAGCGGAGAACGTAGCAAATACAGGTCCACCGTCGCCACACACGTAAGTACTGCACTGCTTAAAATCATATGTACTATGTAGACGTAGCTGTAAGACAGTTTTGCGTTGCTTTACGCGAAAATATTGTAATTTGGTATTTTATAGTAAAGAAACCAAACACATGTTTTACCATTTGCGTACACAAATCTACCTACTTTGTTATATATAATTTACAACCATAAAAAACATACAAATATCCAAATATGCAAATTCTTTCCCAGGTAATTTGCAGCCGCAATTATAAAAATAGTAATATCGTCTCATATATTTATTTCAACAAAATAGGCCAAGATATGAGAGTATTATAATATCAAACTTAGATAAAATAAAAAATGCACTGTCGTATTACGAAGCGCAGTCAGTAATGACCACATCCTGTTGCTATTGGATTATGGTCCCACTGTTATGACATCTCAGGTCTAGTGGAGACCCCATCCGCATCGTAATGACGCTTCAGGATAATTGAATTTTGAATTTTGCCACTCAGCCGGCACATAGCCGGAGGTGGGATCTTTTACATCGAACACTTATCGATGGGATCCGCCTTTAACGTGCCTCCCGGAACACGCCTACTATCATACCTTAGTGGCAGACTCATAGGATAGCCCTTTTTACCCAGGGCTAGGAGCCGGCCCCCGTATTTGAACCCGGGACCTCCCGATCAGGAGGCGAGCACTCTAACCACTAGGCCAACCTGTCGGTTATGACCACATCCCACGATAAGATTATTGGAAGAGTTTTATGAGATAATTGTGTTTCCGAGTCGTAAAAGAGCCCATTTCAAGGAATTCCTCAAGCGATTTCTGTGTAATTTTCGATAGGACAGTTCCTATCGGATAAGAGTATTATTGTGTAAGACAACCAATCACAGACACTCTTAGAGCAAGTTCGTATCAGCGTCATGTTTTGTGTTTGCAAGATTCATTAGATCCAGAGCGTCCGTGAAAATTAATTGAGGTGTAATAGACGACATTGGAAAAAAACTGCAAGTGCAAATACTTGATTTTTAGGTCAGTTCGGTTAGGTTAGGTAAGGTGATTATTAAAGAAAGTAAAATTTAAATTTCGGCTTGCAGAGGTCGCAATCGCTCTGGATGTAGCCGGACGTTTGTGTTTACATTCCAACGGACAGGAAGCTAAACGCAATNAGGTTAATAGCGATTTTACGAAACTATTTTGTAAATTAGCGTCGTGGGCGGTGCGCTTAAGATTATCACGTTAATTGCAAACAAGTTCATCTTATGAAACTCTTTCAATAATCTTGCATTAGAATGTGGCCGTAAGTAGTTTATTAGACTTGGCTATTTTCAGAAGTCAGGGTATAATAAAGGTTTGGTTTACTAAGATTTATACAAAATGATTTATAACTGTTTCCGTATTTAGTCATGACAAAGAAAATGAAGAAGAAAAATAATTAACCATTAGCCGATGCACCATGCAATAAAATGTTCTTACTATGTCTGCAAGCAAAGTTTTACAACATACTTCACGTTATAATTGTTTATAAATATTGGCCAAATTGAATTTGCATATATGCATAATGTGTGTGTGCACCACAAAGCCTTTAAACAAAATGCTGCGGACTTTGTTAAGGCTGATAAATCCAACTTAAATTATTCTTAACATCTTTGGTGATGGTATTTGCAACAGGAATGTTAAACTGGCTCATGTTTCTTAACTGTCCATGTAGTCACCAGACATTAACCTAATCGAGTGTGTCTAGGATAACGTTGAAACTACAATACAGCTTATAGATCCTATGCTCACTACTAGTCCATAACATTTCGAGGTCACACTCTTGAAAAACCTTACTTGAGTGTAGAAGAATATGTTAGGATCTAGTACACACGATGCTCCTCCTGACGCTGAGCACATTATGCTTGCTACAAGTATTTTACCTCTGGGTTTTATGTTTGCTCGTAGAATGCATATTCGTGGTTTAAGAATACCGCGTGAATGGACAGGGCGCACCCACGGCTGGGGAACACGCGTGTTTCTTGATTTGAACAACAGAGTAGGTTGCCTCGCGCGCACTTTACGTTTTAGTTGTCCGTTCTTAAATTATTCTAGAGAATATTAGTTTTACCGTAAGTAAAATACAGTAGTCTGTCATCGCCCTTACGTATGTTTGAAGCAAGTATACAAACGCTTGTTTGAGGTACATTAAGATACTGTCTAAAACCATATCAAAAACTTTTTTTTCTTATACCAATAGTTTGTGCACGCATTTCCACCGTTTGTGCTTGCATTGTTTACGTGCTATTAAAGGTGTAAAGGTATGGGCACTAATATAATGGTATCTACCCCCCCACCATTCACATACCATTCGTTTCTGCATCGTTTGTGCACGTTTGACCACGCATTTGTTTGTGCTTGCATTGTTTACGTGTTATTAAACATATAAAAATGGAGGGATCACTTTATGCTAACCAAAAACAATCCCCTACTCACATATTGCAATATTTAAATAATATATCAATAATTTTTGTGTCGTTTGTTATTGTATTCTTTATTCGTTTTCTAGCAAATTTCGATGATGGGGATTAGTCGATGAAATTACCTCCTCCGTTCGACTTCATTAAGTCACCCTACATCATATATTGAACAAAAATATATCATTGTTTTGTGCTTATTTGTACGCCTAGTTTCATGTTTTGTGCGCGATGAATAGGCCTAATATAACACAAACTATGGTCTACTCCAGCTTAATCGTAACGTTAAACATAAGCTGGTTCAAAAAACATTTCAGATTTGGATTTTGAAAGTATTTAAATCTTGTCTTGCAGGATAATGACAATACGTCAGTGATGATGATGCCACTGATCTGGGTCGCTAAAGGTCTCTATGATTTTGAACCGGCGTGATGACGAAATGTATCTTTTGAAGATGTTACTAATGTTCGTTGCTGGAACAGAATTGCTGACAGGCAGGTGAAAGGCTGTATGCAGGTTTTGGAAACTGCGTAGCTGACATTGTCGTGAAGCTTGCACGTTGAAATCAGAAAACGTATAAAATGGCTCTTTTGACGGATGGTTTAGCATGTAATGGGTCTTTCTGCGGCTATTTCGATCCGGAGGGAAAAATTATGGAGAAATCTTCTGGTACGGTGACTGGTGTGTATGAGGCGATGTTCCTTTCGGTCAGAAGCTAAGCCAGGTGTGAAAGCAGTGCACCGATATCACTGTTGCTCGATTGAGGAGTAGATGCTGCTGATGTCCCAGATTTTGGTCTTGATGGCAAGCATTTGTTTCAGTGCACCTTAATTTGTGTGATATTAAACCTGGGACTTGCCCCCAAAATGGATGATTAGGCACAGAAATCAGCACAAAATGAGCACAAAAAATGTGTGTTATCTAATGTTGGGTTCAGCACGGGTTTATATTTTCCCTTGAGTTTAAGGACTCCGGAATTTGTGCAATCGTGGGTCTAGGAGCTGTACACAAAACGTAAACTTACCGAACACAGTAAACAGTCGTCACTACTCAGGTACAAGATATCAGACGTCGATGCAACGTCAGAAGCGCAGAAATACCGATTCACCAGATGTCTTCAGGTTATATTAAAGACGACTAGCTGGTTTGCGTATTTGTTTGGAGTATTGCTCAATGACGAAGCAGACGCCAACAAGCATAAAAAAGAAGGACTAAATATCACCGACATCCAACATCCCGAAGAGCCATCAAGACCAAAATCTGGGATATCAGCAGCATCTACTACTCGATCGAACAACAATGATATCAGTGCACTGCTTTCACACCTGGCTTTGTTTCTGACGGAGAGGAACATCATCTCATACACACTCTTAGGCATTCCAGAAGATTACTTCGTTATTTTTCCAGCCGCATGGTAATAGCCGCAAAAAGACCCATTACATGCTAAACCATCCGTCAAAAGAGCGATTTTACACTTCTTCTGATTTCAACGTGCAAGCTTCACGACAATGTCAGCTATGCAGATTCCAAAACCTGCATACAGCCTTGCTCCTGCTTGCCAGCAATTCTGTTCCAGCAACGAACATTAGTAACATCTTCAAAAGATACATTTCTTCACCACGCCGGTTCAAAATCATAGATACCCTTAGCGACCCAGATCAGTGGCAACATAATCACTGACGTATTGTCGTTATCCTGCAAGACAAGATTTAAATACTTTGAAAATCCAAATCTAAAATGTTTTTTTTTAATCAGCTTATGTTTAACTCTACGATTAAGTTTGAGTAGACCATAGTTTGTGTTCTATTAGGAGTATGAGTCGGGCCCAAAACGTGAAAGTAGGCGTACAAATAAGCACAAAACAATACTATATATTTGTTCAATATATGATGTGGGGGGACATACAACTTAATGGAGTCGAACGGAGGAGGCAATATCATCGACTAATTCCCACCAGCGAAATTTGCTAAAGAACGAATAAAAAATACAATGACAAACGACGCATAAAGTATTGATATACTATTTAAAGTGTGCAATATGTGAGTAGGGGTCTCTTTTGGGTTAGCATAAAGTTATCCCTCCATTTTTATATATTTAATAACTCATAAACAATGCAAGCACAACCGATGCAAATGCGTGCACAAACGATTAGTATAAGAAGAAATGGTGTTGTTATGGTTGCATGAGGGCCCAGGTTAATGTACCTGCTTGTTTGAAACTTAGCTTTATTCAGTTTCAGAAATGTCACCTAGTATATGATATTAGCGTACAATGTATGCAGAAACAAGTGCAATAGTAGGAAATATTCGAAACTCCATCACAGTCAAAACAATCTTTGTCCTAAATTTGTCATATGTACATGGGTGTAAAAATGGCGCTAAATTGAATGCATAGTAATATCTTTACGCACAATATATTTTTGTTTGTCAACTAATTGCTACAGTCCTACGAATTCATTGTGAGATCGATTGTTAGAGTTTGTGGTCCCAGAGTTTTGTCATCTTATGTCTAATACAGATTCCACAAGAGTAGTAAGATGCTTCACGACGATTAACTTTTGCCGATAAATTGAGGCAAATAGCAGTGTAGAGTTCTTTACATTCAATACTTATTGATGGGACCCCACTTTTAACGTTCGTTCCGGAAGACGCGCATGGTCATACCTAAAAGTGGAGTGCTTCACAGGTGGACTCGTAAGACAACCCATTATACTCAGGGCCTAGAGTCGTCTCCTTCTACTCAGATGCCATCATCAAGGAATCGGTTCCTGTAGTCCATGCCGAGAATTTTTTATCACCATGTACATGTTGTGCACACTAACACTAACAACGGAAGATCCCATTGGGAAGCGCTTCGAACAGATATGTTGTAAAGGACTCTTTCGTAACATAGTTTTACGGTACTGCATGCGATTAAAGGCCACCAGTTTTTGCTATGGGGGACATTTTTGTTTTGATATTTCGTTAAAATCATGTCATAGTCGTTGTTATACCTGTTGTCGACGTTAGTTGTAGTTGAACGGTAATTGCACCACTCTACATTTTTCTTTTTCTTATCTGAATGCATTTGCTGCGTGAGTTCGAATCCTTGTTTAAGGTGCTTAATATATTCCCCTCGTGTGAACCTCAGTTCAAAATACAGCATTAACTTGTAATACCTGTACTGTACACTGCAGCACATAGCATTCGTTATTAGTAGTATACAATTAATAAACATTATTTTTACTAGCACAGATGCCCGTCCATAGGCCTATTCCAGTTTGATAGTCTTGGCGAAAGACACAAACAGCTATTTTGTGGTTTAAATTAACTTCTAACAGATGATATCCTTAACACTGGTACACTAATTTCATCAATATTTATTTATGTATCGTAGTTAAGTTATGTAATTTTATTATTGACCACTGACCAGGGGTACTTTTAATTGGGTTGTTGTGGAGAAAAAATCGCTGACAACTGATTTTTGTGTTGAGGTGTTCCATGGAAACTCACGCCAACCCCCCAAGCAAGCATCACGGAGGAATCACGGTGATTTAATATGACATGGCAAAGACAATAGGTTTTATCGTGATATTATTCGCTTGAGTGCTAAAGAAACCAAAGGGATTGTACAACTTCTAAAGACTTTTTAACTCCTTCTTAGAAAATTTTCAGCGCCAAAAAAAAGAAATCTTGAAGTGCTTCCTGTATCGATGTGGGTGGTCAGCCAGTCGGCGACTATTTGAAGACTAAATTGACGAGCGTCTCCTGGCTACCTCCCTCTGTGACATTTCTCTTATTTCTATTCTCTCTTTCCTTTACAAGTTCAACCTACGCCCATTTTCGGCGTTTTCGACGTAACGGAAGCGTGCTTGCGACGAGAACGATTCTCCGTTCCGTGCCGCTTGAAGTGAATAGCACATTCCTCAGGGTTGGCAATTAGCAATGCCATAATGAATCTTCTACCAGCCGCCTTAAGCACACACAATCACCTATTGAGTGCCGCAGACAGTCCTTCTTTTTGAAATAATATCGATGGTGACTGGCACACTTTACTGAGGTAACGTCACTTTTCTTAAGTCGTGATGGCATTGGTAACAAAACGGATAAAAGTGAGTGAACAAAAACGTGGTCAATGAAAATATCGAAGTCACCCAGTGCACGCTAATTAACTTCTCTTTGTTTTTAGGTTGGGAAACAAATAAAGGGATAGTTTATGACAACAAAACATATTTGTTTCATCTTCGCCGTGTTCTAGTGGATTTTGATGTATCTGTATAATGTCTTAGACGTGACTTAGGTTGATAATTTTATGTTGGAGTATGCTCTAGGAAAAAAGATGTGGTTCACGGTAAATGGAAAACTATCGGTTAGTTAGCCGGCTTCCATTCCAAAGGTCGTTGGTTTGATTCGTATAATGGCCTGGAGTTGGTTCCTTCTATGCAGATGCCATCATCAAAGCACCGGTTCCGGTAGTCCATGCGCGAGGATTCATGTGTTGTTCGGCGGCAAAAAATTGGTCCGTGAATGCAGTGGCGTATGTGACCAAATACACGTTTGCACACACTACGTCTTTAATTCGTACGATATCCTGTCTTCAGTTGACTTCTGTTTGCCCACTGAGATTAGTTTTCTTTATATATCGTTTGTTAACCNAATACAATAGTCAAAATAGTGAGTTTAGTTTNTGACGCTTATATAAATAAGTACTATTCTAGTATTATAATTACCACTGTGTTATATGGTAGTTCATTTGTTATAAGTATGGCTGAAAATATTGACAATGAATTTCTTACAGTATTTCATTGGTACAAATAAGACCAGTACTATGGGACAAAACATTAGAGATCTATAAAGACAGGAAATCAACTACAAATGCATGGAGTGAATGTGACAAGATGACAAGCGACTTCCAACACCTATTTCAACGACAAAAAATTGTACTGTGTGCAAGCAACCGTTTCACGATAGAATATTGTACGATGTTTTGCCGTACGAACGAAATCGGTGTGTGTGCAATTAGCCTAACGCTGTTTTCAGACGATACGACCTCTTGCCGTGCTTAGAAATAACTATGGGTGTTAATGGATGACTTCACACGCTACGAACCACGTCGTATACGGTTTTCCACAGTAGGTGACCGCCGTTGTCACCACGGCCCCCATTTAAATACGGCGTGGCGCGGCGCGGCGTCTCACCTTCCACGGCATGAAATGTACACGGGAGTTAAATATACGTGTTCAGATTTGCCGACTTTCTGCCGTACGGCAAACAAAGTGTGGACCATGATAGCAACTCGAGGGCAACTAAAACAGGGACAAGCCGTAAAACCATGTCGTGGCATTTTTACGATCACACCGTATGTACGACGGTGCGTTCTTTGGTATGCATGGTGCCGTGCTGGATATGACCCACGGCAAGAAGTCGTATAGTCTAAAAGAGGCCTAAGAAGTGTACGGAAACACTGGCTAAATGTACATTGCACATCATAAGAGCACACAGCACGATGACTTAAGTGATCTGTACATCGATAAAAGTCTACCTACACTCATTTCCATGTGTAGAGACGCATACGTGTTAATGTATTGGTCCATTACTAGAAGACCTAGACTAATTTCGTAACGATTAGAGCAACTCTGAAATTTTGGCCAGGTTTATGAAAATTCAGTACACTGTGCAGTGTCTACTACAGACGTTTAAACGCTAGTGAAAACCGAACCCAGTAAGAAATATTGAGAGGTGCAGTAGAAAAATATTCAAGGGATGCCTGACTATTAATTACGGCGTATCACACATAAAAGCCGCGTGGAGCCAATGAATACAAATAAATTAATGCGTGTGACGGACACGACTAGTCCTGGAACGTGTTAAAAGAAAGTAACAAGTACAATATGTCCGCCCACGGGACTTAACGAGACTTTCTACGTTATTATATTTTATAAGCACATTCATACATAACTGCACGTCACATATTCAACTTCATGGCACATGACAAAGTAATTGACATACAATTATCTTCATGCATAATATAAGTTTACAGTTCTACGAACGATTTAGTAAAGGTGGTCGGTCAGCCTTAGCCCTGTAGTAAGGAATCTGTATATGTAAATCAAGACACGTTTTATGGGGGTTATGTAATATTAAACCTGAGAATGAACATCACTTTAATTCATCACTTTCAATTGAATTAATCAAAGTGAGCTAGTATATGACTTCTTCACCCTGATTTCCTTTTAATGAACTTTGGTCCCCTACTGCCCTCCTTTCTATGAGATCAGCTTGATGTTAATGAGGCTAATGAGGATTGTGATACACTCTTATTGCCTCGATTAGCAGACTCTTTCTGGCCTAATGATTATTTATATCCTTGAACTACACACATTAATTGCTATTGTTTCTTCTCATTTACATTCAAATCCAGCGATGAACGAGTGAATGGAGGCTATTGTATTTGAATGCGAGCTGTTCACTGTACCACTAATACGTATCGGGGTGGACAAAGTAATGGAAATACCTTATTTATCATGCTATTGCTGTTCAATGTGGCAATGTTGGATCATTTTAACTAATTATAGTAATATCAAATTTAGTGGTTTACTGGGCAAAAGTTTAACACAAGTAGGTGGACGTTTCGGTAATTATGTATTACCTTTCTCAGATGCATTATGTCTAAAAAAAAGTATGTACAATATTTAGACCCTTCTCACTGCACAGCGATATATCGGCTAATCATATATGCCTGTGTAGTGGAAGGTAGATACAGAGCTACTGAAGAAGGTTATACATAATTATCGAAACGTCTCTCTTCTTATATCAACTGCCTGTCCAGCAAAACACGAAATTTAATTTATATTGAAATTTAACTTCTTGTTATGTTAGGCCACTTTAAAATAAAGTAAACAAAAAATTGTCGTTTGTTTTTCTGTGCACAACGTTTCGATCCATTTATTTTGATGTGTTTCACAGTGTCAAAATTACAGTAAAAAAATATAAACTTCCACCACGCTTTGACAATTCTCAAAGTATTGTGGAAGTAATATGTTTATCTTTTTCAACTGTAATGTTAACACCGTGAAAAAGACCATAATGAATGTGGTCGAAAACTCATGTACAGAAAAAAAACATTATGTTTAAATTAGTTTAAAGTGGCCTAAAAACAAATAATTCAATCTCATTTACTTTTAATGGCCGAGAATCAACTATGGAATAAATTTGTATTGTTTCTTGACAAGAAAAGTTATCAGTATCAGACCTTTCTAACTGACAATCCCATACATCATAGTACTATTTAAACTACTACAAAATTTCGAAGTCATGTTGAAATTCATGATGCAATTTAATATTAGCGGAGTATTTCGCAATGAAACACATGGCATTAATTTTGCTGAATGATTCTATGGTATCTAATGAAGAGGGTTCACTTTCAGATCCGTGATTTAATTGAGTATCAACGCATTAAGAGGGCTGTATACACTCGGCCTTTCCACAGCAGCGGCAACAAGATCTTTAGCTATAATTCGTGTGGTGGGCATATATTTTTTTACATCAATATTCTCAGGAAGTTTTAATCTATGTCCTAATCCTAGTCTGGCTGATGTATTTCTAAAAATTATCACGTTTAAAACACCATGAAAACTCACTGTTTTTGGCAAAAGAGTCGAAATCATACTCTTTTAAAATAAAAGATATAGATTATGTGACATGAAAGTACGATTGAGACATAAATATATCCTTGACCTAAGTGTTGGTTAAAAAGTATATCATGAAAAAGCGAGTATTTCTTTTAAATATTTAATAAGATNGCAACGTCTGCAAGGCTTATCTGCCAACATGTAGACGGCCCCCTTATGGCGAGGCCACACAGAGCGCTATGCTATTATGTACGATATGTTCGCTGATTTGGGTGGCCGCATTGGAAGCTACTTTTGTACGAAACTAATCTGTTGATTTTTTTTTTTATGATAAGCAACTCACGAAAGGGTAATGTAATGCAAAAGCACCGTGAGTGCCAAAAGTAAACATAGAACTACGAAGAAAGCAAGTAT
>KZ869832.1:3929-14135 GCA_003456935.1 Machilis hrabei | reverse complement strand
GGTCGGACAAAAAAAAGTTTAAAACAAAAGTTACTCATTTTTTAATGTAGAATATGATTCTACTATAAAAAATAGTGGTTTGTATTTTAAAAAAAACAAAGTTGACCTCCGTTTGACTTCCAAACCTCCATAAAAATAATTTCTGATAAAGCCATTAAATGTCCCCCTTGTAATGCTGAAACTTTTGTTTGAAACTTATTTCCAGATTCGGCCACCTTTTCAAGATATTGGCCTGGTTTAATTAAAACTGAACACCCCGTATATCAATTACACTGTTTTAATCCACTTATTTCCTCCAGTTAATTTAACAAAAATTAGTGTCGCAATCGGGGTTTGAACTGCTGACTGTAAATGCATGTACGCTTAGAAAGAAAAAGTAATACCGCTGAGCTACGAGCACTGCACACTTTGAAGAGTTTCTGAATGTGTAGTTAATGTTACTCGCAAAGCGGTGTTGCCAAATCGATACTTTCTTTTGGGGCCTGTGGAGCATAAACGGAGCCTCTAAACAAAAAATGTTGCTCTTCAATTTTGATTCAAATTATTCAAAGGAATTCGCCCCATCAGTTTGTCGGTGTTATTCTTTAACCGCTATGTGTAATCTAAATTAAATTCAATGATCTGCATATCACGTGATATGTCCTGTATAGACATTCACACGCCAGTACAAGCACATAAAAGGTTAATTGTTACTTTTATCACAGAAGCTCACACTAGCGCAATGGTTAGAGTTCTCGTCCAGCAAACCAAGGCCTTCCTACTGTCGCAAGATCGAATTCCACAGTCAACAGTTTTTTTTGTTTTTTTCTCCATAGTAAATTAAATCACACAGAAAGCTCCCTATCGATTATCGTAAATAAAAATAAAAAAGCTTAAATTTTTATGTTCCTCAAATTTAGCTTTAGTATCCACATCATGTCCCGTTCATATCCCTATGGATATCCTTGTGCTGTGTAGGAATAGTCAAAAGTTTAGATTGGAATATTCGAAAGGTCCTATGTTGAGGGTCTTCGTAGTGTGTGTAAAAGATATGACCTTAAAAATCATTTAAAACTAAATAAACGTATAAAAGTAGGTTACTTCTTTTCATGACTTATTCCAACAGTGAATTAGATAAACAGTACTGATCACGTAAACTAAGTTAATGATTCATATTTACTACAAACATCTAGCAAGATCAAATTTTAAGACTCGGTCACTGAGTTCAAAACCAGATCTTAGGGTTCAAACTGGGTCATGGGGTCCAAACCAGGTCACCATGTCAATGTGACCCGGTTAACCCGAATGCCCCGGTAACCCGTTCCACCTTTGCAAGGAATTTGCCTTGCAGGTGATCAGTTAACTATCAAAGCAGTTAAATCTGTCTCTGGTGACTAGCACAATATAGGCCTACATCATCATTGCCAAACCTGACACTAAACACGAACGGGATGTTGTGAAAGTCGTTCATCTTCATGTTTGCGATGTCTATTGATAACAAATAAGCNATGTTAACTCCTAATGAAACATGAATGATTTTGATGAAATTACAAATAATTAGTTTTAGTTCACAAAATAGCTGTTTGTGTCTTTCGATCAGTCTTCAGTTAATTCTTTTAAGTCACCACCGCCAACACTTAACAGAAGAGCTCAAAGCAAAGTTACACTCATTCATTGTGATAAGTGAACAATCAAACAACAAATCGGATTAAGAACGGGAATCTCTGCCAGTTAACAAATAATCTTTGAAACCGAAAGGTGGGCTTAATGGTAGAGTGCACGCCTCGTGATCAGGAGGTTCCGGGTTCAAATCCCTTGATTATAAGGGGTTGTTCTACGAGTCTGCCAATGAAGGACTCCACAATAAGGTATGATCGTAGGCGTCTTCCGAGGGGGACGTTAAAATTGAGTTCTCATCAATAAATTTTTCGATGCAAAAGAACTCCCCATCGGCTGTGTGTCAAGTGAGTGGCAAAATTCAATCATCCTGAAGCGTCATTACGACGCGGATGNGGTATCCATTAGACCGTCGCAGTCAGAAGCGTGGAACCATAAACTAAAAATAATCTTCGTAACGTTTATTACACAGATTACTACCTTTACCCAAGAAACTATCTTACACGTACGTTAATTTCTCGTCTAATAATGTGTCACAGTGCCTCAGCGGCACCGTGACAGATTATCGGAACTGTTCCAATAACTGAATTGGCCTTTACAGGATAGTAGTCAATTTGTTCTCACGGACTAGCAGTTTGAGCGATTCCACAATGAGTGCAGCATGTGGATTCTGTACATACCTTCATAATTTCTGGTAATTTATGCAGCCATGCAAAAAAAAAATGCATTATCATATCCGTTGTTCCCCTCTACTGTACTTTCTACAGGGCATTGTTTCCTGTACTACGTTGTGCTGAATAAAAAGGTTGCTTAAATAAACGTGTAACTGCTGAATCCCCACAAAAGCCCTAACTTTGGTGCAGCTGTGCTAAAAGGTTCTTTTTCCGCTGCTTCTCCATTCACTTCCTCTTCCNAGCTGTCTCGCCTCCCTTCCACAGTTGACACCCGGGGAGGACCAAAACAGAGTAGTGNAGTCGTCGGTGGTCAGCCCGCGTGAGTAAGAGCGGCCCGCTCGGGGACCTGGTCTCGTTAGAACACAGATAAACATCAGTTACTGTCACAGCGAATGGAGGGCTATGGACCGCCACGGAACCGCTCCCTTGGGCCGACCCATCGACCAACGACTGGACATTTGCACGAGATAGAACGACCTCTTCATCAAACGGTATTGGTATCAAGACGACTCTTCACCATTCTCAAAAAAACTGAAGAATGCCATCACGGGGAAATCTCAACAAGTAGTGAATAACAAGTATACGATAAAAATATACTGGTATTTGTTCAGAAACTATACTTNAATGTCCGTTTCCTCAACATCGGGATACCACACATGAATGGGGCTAGAAATTAACCACGGGTTAGAAATTACCCCCATATGTATAACATGTCAGCCCGTCAGTTTGTTCGTGAACCCATTGGGTTGATTATCTCTCAGTTTCGTCTACGAAGCCTTTACTATAAAATGTGTAGAAATTGTAACCATAGCAGACATTTTATTTGTACTAACCAGTTTTTCTATGTGACGAACTTTCATCGAATTTACATTATACCACGAACCTCGAACTCTTAGTTTTGTTGGTATTCTTTCATCACCCATAATCTCCCCGAATTTATTTTCTCAGTGTCTTTGACTGATGAAAGGTGCTGGACTCAGTATGTCACCTACGATTAGATGTGGTTCGCCACGAATAAACTACTAAAATATCTGTATTACTATATTCCTGATACTTCTCTTCCAGAGGTATCCAACCTAATACTGTAAATATTTTGGATACACCACGATTCTGTTTGCGATGGTATACAGGAGANCCGATTCGCGACGCAACAATGACTTCAGGATGATTACATTTAGCCACTCACTCAACACATAACTGGTAGTGGGTTCTTTTACATGGAACACTTATCGATGGGACCCCACTTTTAACGTCCCTCACGNAAGACGCAAACGGCCTTACCTAAATGAGGAGAGCTACACAAGTAGACTCATGCGATAACTCTTTATATTCAAGTCTAGATGCCAGCCCCGGGATTTGAACCCAAAAAGACCGACTTGGTATTAATTTATTTTTAAAGTGTGAATCCCATGCTTGTATTTCTTCCAGTTTTCTCCAAAGCTACGCTGTAGACCTTATGGCTAATTAACAACTGTAGCAAACACCTTAAGATATCCTATTTCGTGAACTAATCCAATACGCTTGAAGCGATAATCCACCTAATACCACGAGTTTCGTAATTGGTGAATTAGCTCCATTGCCTGCAGAATCAACGCATTTACACTTTCATCTGTTTCTCTTCAGGGACATTGAAGGTAGTCGTGTACCGACGAACCATCTTTCTTCTCCAGATATTTCTTCCTTTCTTTTGTGAACATAAAGTGAACGAGTGAGTAGTCTGTGTGTCAGTCAAAGAGGGCCAAGGCAATTAGCGATGTCAAGAGCGAGAGTGTACCCCCCGGCAGCGGCTACGCGGTCGACAAAGTCAGCAAAGTGGCGGTTTAATTAATTGGTTAGCGAGCATCTCTTTGTCGGAAACGACTTGTGTCTCTTCGTCGAAATTAAACTATAATATGCTTTCATCGATTTGTGTCCTCGTCGCCCACTCACACTCCTCCTTCCTCCTAGTCTCCTGTCTTTTTTCCAATAACACTCCCTGCAAGACTGGAGACAACATTTATTTTAGTAACCAGAAATTCTCTTTTAGTTGGATCAGAGTAAAGGCACCACATTCCCTTGCAAATCACTCAGTACTCGCCCTTTTAGAGTAAGAAGCGTTATGCTCCCTCCAAATCTTTTCTGCCACCCCATTGCTACTCCCACCCCTTTCTGTCTCTGGAAATCCCTCAGGCGCGTAATAATCTCTCACAAAGTTACAGTCTGCATCTCTCTTTCAACCATCCTCTCTCTCCTCCCACTCCCTCTCTTTGCAAGGGTGACCTTTGATCCTGTTTCTACTCTAATTAAAAGTTCCTAAACGTGAATAACATTGCCGGCAGTGTGTGTGTGGGTTGCGTGTACGGGTTTGTGTGTGTCAGTGATACTCTCTTGTTCTTCTAAATCTCGGCTGACACGGTTCAATAATTATTTATTCATCCTATAATCATCTCACGGTGTTTTTCCTCATCCCTTATCCTCCTTTTTTTCGTTGATGCTAATATTGTCGTCATGCTCCACCCATCATCCGATGGGAGATTTGCATAGGTTTAAACGTGTAAGTCACAGTGCGATATCCCTTTCTCATTTTCTGATAGTATATTGTCTGTTTGTACGTACGGGCATTTTATTTTATGTATTTGGGAAATATGGATTTTTTATAATGTATCAATTTCACGTCATCGACATCAACGAAATTTCTTAATGAAACACCAATAGGGCTGGACTGGACATGGTACCCCACCCCCAAATGACCGTGACTATTGTATCACATTGGGTTGATTAGCCTCAAAGTCAACCTAGTCGCACTATATATTTTGCTGTAGGTGTACGAGGTGCATTCAAGTTATAACACCTCCGATTTTTTTTCTCACTAACTAATTACACGAAAACTATGAAACTTGTGTCACTTTTCGACGTAATCTCCCTGCAGCCGTACACATTTTTCACAACGTCGACGCCATGATTCCATGGCCGCTGCAAACACTTCTTTAGGAGTCTGTTTTGACGACTAGAAAATCGCTGATGCAATAGCGGCACGGCTGGTGAATGTGCGGCCACGGAGAGTGTCTTTCATCGTTGGAAACAGCCAAAAATCGCTAGGAGCCAGGTCAGGTGAGTAGGGAGCATGAGNAATCACTTCAAAGTTGTTTGCANGNAGGAACTGCTGCGTCACGTTCGCCCGATGCNCTGGTGNGTTGCCTTGGTGAAAAAGCACACGTGCAGCCTTTTCANGCCGGTTTTCACGCAATGCAGGAAGGAGCTTCTTCTTCAAAACATCTTCGTANGATGCACCTGTCACCGCAGTGCCCTTTGGAATGCAGTGAGTAAGAATTACGCCGTTGCTGTCCAAGAACATGGCCACCGTCATTTTTTCAGCACTGGCTCTTACCCGACATTTTTTTGGTGGCGGTGAATCTGTGTGCTTCCATTGAGAAGTCTGATGCTTCGTTTCAGGATTGAAGAACGGCATCCATGTCTCATCCATTGTCACAATCGATGAAAAGAATGTCCCATTCATGGCGCCATCACCACATGTGTCACTCAACTGGCGATTAATTTCAATCGGTGTCACACCACGCAAATGGAGAAAACGAATGATTACACGCTGATCTTGTAATGAAAACGTCGCCATTTTAAGTATCAAAAACAGTCCCCACTCTAGCCGCTGCCGCTAGAGTTCTGTGTGCCGTACAGTGCTGCCATTTCTCTCGCGCATTGAGAAAGAGTGCCCGCTTATTTTAAAACAAACCGCATGTTTTTATCTGTTTCCAGTTCTGAGGGAAAAAATCAGAGGTGTTATAACTTGAATGCACCTCGTATAATAGTACACCCCGAAATGGTGTATCTGTTAAACACGAAAAAGTTGTAAATGGTTAATTTTGAGTAAAATATATCACAGACTGTATTTCTCATTACCCAGAGCACCGTAGCAGTGATGGCCTGGTGAACCGTACTGACCCCTGACCTGGTGACCCGGCGATCCGGCCTGATTCGGTGATCCGAAATGGCTTGGTAATCCGCATTTGTGCACCAGCTGGTTTGATTTATTTCTTCTACTTCCGGATAATTTTGAGCCAAAATACGTTGAATGTTTTACTTTATTCATTTGTGATGTAGATTTCTCAGAAAATTCCATTCGAATAATCATGCTACCACATAAGGAAATGGCTCCCCACATAGCATGCTATCCGTATAAGGTCTACAATGCCCAGATAGCGTTATATCCACAAAAGAATATCGTATGGATATTGTGTGGATATTTTAATAATAATATCGAAAACGAAATATTGTACGGACAATCTCGAATTGGAATATAACAAAACAAAATTGTATAGATATTGTAGGGACATTTTGAATCGAACCATATACAATTAATATTGTTTATGTACAGATTAATCATAACTGCTTCACATAATTCTAATTATTAATGTTATTTGTTTCTTTATATATAAAAACAATTCTTAAATTATATAAACACATTCTATTGGTATAGGTGGATATTGTTTGGATAGTCTAGAGTATAGGAATTTTAATCTACTAGCCGATCTGCTTGATCTAGTGGTTAGCATAGCGAGCTCTGTCCCGAGAGGTTGTTGGTTCGAATCCCGCGTAAGGCATGGATGTTTCTGATGTCCATTTATCTTCACTAATCATAACAATATTGCTCTTCGTCCTTAAATGACCCATCAGGTGTCGATAGGACGTTAAACACATAATCTATTAATTTTGGGAAATATATATTATTGGAGCTAAATTTACAACAAATGTTGTATACATGTCCCTACANTATTGCTGACGACTTTCTGTGGATGTTATATGGATATCCAATATACTGACATTTGGATATTGTATGGATATCCATNGGACCTAAATCAATCAAATCTGGATATTGTATGTTTATTGTCAATATCCACGCCAAATAGCCTGTGGATATTGTACGGATATTCAATGCTGACTGGGTCCCGTTGCCCGTGACACATTNATGTTTTAGTCTCNTTCCACACAAAGTATCCCAGATAACTTAGGTCAGAGGAACTGGGTGGAATTTCTTCATCGTCAGTAATTCTTAGATTATCTTGGATGAATGAAGAGTAATCTAAGGCGAATCATCCTAAACTGGAGACGCGAACCAAAAGGCCTGGCTCAAATCCTGGGTTAAGTAAGATATTCTCAGTAAAGTGAGAAAACTGTCCCTAAGGCGAAACGATGCGAGGAAAATGTTCTCTACAACGTACCAGAAGTTCACTGAAATCTGAGCGCTTCCCTGGTTTGTACAATTTAACTACAAGTCAAAGTATTCTTTGTTGTCCTGATCTCGCCTAATTATCCTTAGACGGAAGATATTTTACACAGCTTTACCTAGACCTGGCTCTGTCTTCCTTTATACGGAAAGTAATGCTAAAGACGACGGGAGAAGAAGTGAAATATGTGTAGGCTACTCTCTAATGTTGGAACCTTTCGTTGTTTCTTGTCTTACGTCCTAAGCTTTCCTTCCGCCCTCTCCTTTATTTTTTTCTTCCTTCATATCTCATTCTTTTTGTTTCTTCCTGGATCACTGGCTTGCTGAAAACATAAATCTGAACATCAGCGAGAGAGGTCGGATGGCGGCGGCTATGCGAACGCGCTTCATTACGCGGTGGAACCAAATGATAATAAAATTGGCTTGCGCTGCAGGAAGATTCATAGCAGCAGGTCACTAATTCCGCGAACGCGAGAAAAGACGGGAGCAGGCGGGAATAGAGCGGGCGACGGCAAGTAATTCTAGCTCAAAACAGCGATCTTCACTTCGCTGTCGCCGGTAGAGGCATTTGCGCAACACCCAAAGACCCACGGAGGTATTCATTACCAGGTAATCGGGTCGTAATCGTATTAATTTTCTAATATAAAGGTAATAAGGCACCCGACCCCCAAATTGTGAGTCATGGCCGACTAATGCTCCTTGGCTCGTTTCATCGGCGATATTTAATCAGCGAACCTCCGCCTGCTTAATGAAAGAATAATGTCTCTGTGGATTTTTATGGACTCATTTTGCATCATCAGCCGGCTTGCTCAAATGAATGCATGAGTCTGTAAGAAATGACGGCGAGGACATAAAAAAATAAGACCCTGGAAATCTGTGGGGGAAAATACGTTTTTATGTCATACGGGCCTATTAAGCATCTTAAAAACATCTAAATCATGAAGAAAACTAACAATCGCATTTAGGATTAAGCTACGAGATGGGCTCTATGCAAACACGCATGTAAAATATNATNCATCATTCTTTAGTTGTCACTCGTATAATTGAGATAGTACATCGAGTAATAAATGAATTACAGCAAAGGCAACATCATAAGTAACTGAAGAGTCGTAGTTAACTTTTCGTAAAAGGCTTTTAAGGTTTCACCATGTTTATAATTAAGAATTTTTTACGGAAATTGTGCTTAAAACGTAGACTGAACAATGCCAAGATAGGAAAAACATAATTTGAGTAATTAAGACTCAGCTATGCTGAGCTTCGAAACTAGATCTCGACTGTAATCACAAAAACTTTTTTTAGTTAGTTCTGCTTAAAGTAAGGCGAAATCGTCTAAACAAGCCGTACATAACTTACCTTGTAACATATAACAGTTATAATTAAATCGCTAAAGTCAAGACTATATTGTTAGGAAATTGATTCCTAACCGTCAAATCCTAGAAATACTAGTACCTACGACATTGTTGACAATATTTAGTTGATGATTACCAGAATAATAATTTTTTAATCACGTTTTACCCTTCTAATTACTTTACCGGAAAATAATATGTGGGCACTCGTTATTGGCAAATAACATGTTGTAGAATTCCTAAAGGTTATTAAAAAATGTAGCATCATTTCACTCGTAAATATAAAAACAACTAAAGTATCAATAGTTTTGGATCTGACTTAAATTTTTTTCTCCTTGAAGAACCCCCACCATTTTGAAAATTTTAAACCGAAATGGGTGAAGTCCTAAAATATATTTAGAACGTAACTTACGTCAATGACTTTCAGTGTTAAAATTTATCTGACTCAGGCTAAGTAAATGGTAAATATATCTCCGAACACGAAGCTATGGGGTATACAAATATTTTGTCAGTANTNTAAGCCTCCTCATNCTGGAGTGCACCAANTTCTGTTAGCTAAATTAACAATTGTTAGTCTGAGTTAACAAGGGAATTATTGTGCACCAACGCTAGTTATCTTTNAACAAAGTGTCCTTACTGTATAGCAGATCATTGACTTTGTCAAGTTTGTTAAATAATTTTCAGTGTGTGAACTTCTTTTTCCAATATGGCAATCACTACAGCAAGTTGTTCGTAGCACTACTGCCACTGTAGTCCACGAATATTGGCGACTTGAAAATTGTTGAACTTGGTCAGTGAACTGAGAGACCGTCTCGCCAGTAAGCGAAAGAACTGAATTAGGTCCGTGTTTATATATAGGGCCTATTAGAGAAACTATAGTCTCCTGTGTTGCTACTCAAATTAACAAGGCATAGTTTAGATTTGACGCTTAAGCCGCGTTGACACGTCAATTGATAGGCAGGCTGAACTGGCGTCAGTTTAACTAACACCAGTGACTGGCTTCGTGTGAATAGAACAGGTCTGATTTTCTGTGCAGGATGCGACTTGCCTAGCCAGGCAGGTCGACTTACCCGAGGAGTAGGTAAGTCCATAAGTTGGTCGAGCAAGTTGATCCCCCACCAACCATTTTTCTTGACTGGCTTCTCAACCGGCGTCGTGTAGACGGTCTCAATGCCGACTGGCCTATCAGAAGCCATTTCTTGTCCGTGTGTTTTAGTGTATTGATGTTGCAGTTTGCATTTTTTCAGCCTCCTGTGTTTTTTGCAAACTATACGCGATGGCACATAAACGTGGACTGAGGAAATAATAATAATAATATGGCTTTATTTGCTGGCGAAAGCTTCGGCCTAGAAGGCCGTTCTTCCCCTTAACC
>KZ869830.1:16980-32442 GCA_003456935.1 Machilis hrabei | reverse complement strand
GGAGTATAGTAGAAATGCATTTATGTAGCTACTAATGAATAGTTTAGTTTTGATTTATACAACTTTTTCAAGTTTTGAAGAGGCTAAAACTGTTTCTGAGGAATTGTTAAACGAGAAATTAATTGTATGTGTAAATATATTTCCTGAAGTGAATTCTCTGTATTTATGAGAAGGTAAAATTAGTAATAGTTGTGAAGTAGTAGCAATTATGAAGAGCAAAAATGATCAAATTGATAAAATTGTAGAAAAAATCGAAGCAATGCATTCTTATGATCAGCCAGCTATTGCTGTGATGCCCATAGAAAAAGCAAATAAATCTTTTACTAATTGGGCTAATAGTGTTATTGATGTAAGTAGTATTGGGGTGTAGCCAAGTGGTAAGGCAGCGGTTTTTGATACCGTCACGCGAAGGTTCGAATCCTTCCACCCCAGCCATATTGAAGTGGGTGTGAAATGATATCACTTTTCTATAAATTAAGATTATTGAATTATATATTAGGTAGTCTAAAAGATATAATTGTGAAACTGTTTCTCTTCACAATGTATCTTTACACATCCAGCATTGTGCTCATGTTTCTCAGCAATGGTTTTTGGTATGCTGTAGAATTTGGCTCTTTCAAAAATGCGTTTTACCATTTATTTCAATATTGCAAGTGGTATTATGAAAATAGGGAAGACCTCGGTTACGGAATTTCTATTCGAATATTAGTAGCATTCCTTACTCCGCATTTTCTCTATAAGTTGTTCCTTAGCACAGGCTGGAAGTCTTTTTTAAAGGAAAAGATAGTGCAGATACTCAGCACAAGAAGAAAAAAGGGTAGTGAGTTCAGTAACAGTAGTAAACCAAGTGGCAGTAGTTATAGTGATAAGAATAATTACAGCAATAACAGTGAGCATCACGCTCAAGATGCAAAGCGGAAAGTAAACATGATAAAGCAGCTATTAATCAAAGATATAGAGGCAACTATAGATAGGAGATTGAATGATATTTTTTTCGGTAAAAGGAGTAAACCTCATTAAAAAGGCTTTATCTAGTAAGGCTTTTTAAGATTGGCTGTATTTTGTTTTTTACGTATACCGGATCACAATCAGCCAATATACATGTGTGTGCAAAATCTTGACTAAAGTCCGATAACCAAGAAATCGCCTTACGTTTCTCTACCAAGCTTTCTGTTTTTTTACAGTGACTTGCTGCATCAGTCATTGCCTGCGCTATTACTGATTTCCACAGCAAATAATACCTTTGTATATCATCTGACGTACTATTTGTTTCATAGTGGTTAAAAAATTCTTTAAAATTGAAGTTGTTTGACATAATGATACCTCTTTGGATTGAAGTTTGAAATGATTTGAGTTTATGTCGCCACAGCAGGGTGTCATCCCAGTGCCTCTCTATAATGTCATCCCAGTAGCCCCTATTGTTGTCAGCTACTTGCATGACACCATTTGTTGTAAACTCACTTTTTCTTGATTTTTTGGTTTATCTTGTCTACCTATTTTGCCACTCTGCTAAACGGATACCTACTGAATAACAGTAAGATTTTTCAATCCTGTTCCACAGCAAATTTTAGTGCCATGTGAGTAGTTATAGTGCTGTTAACAATCAAAACGACAAAAATTAACATGGTGATTAGTAGTGTATAAATATTCAAGGACAAATTTTCAAATTGAGTTAGCATTTTAAAATACACAAAGGTTGGCATTATCATTGGCAAAACAAGGATTTGCGATACTCCTGATGCTAAGTTGTTTCGACCAATCATCAATGCATTTCCAGTAGCTGAAATATTAATGATTATCAGCGTATTAAATAATAAAGACACTCCAACTGCTATTGAGTGTTCAATACTATTGCCTAGAACTGCAAAGCTGAATATGGAAGAAACCACTGAAATCGGTAGCCCAAATAATAACCAGTGAGCGAAAATTTTATAAGCAACTATAAGCCTAGAAGAGAGTGGCTGTACAAAGATTTGCTCTAATATTCCATCATGATAATCAGATGTAAACAAATTATTTGTAGAGATCTGCAAAACAAATGTAGCACATATCCATGTTAATGTTAACATAACTTCTTGTTTATTGTTGTTTTCAAGTGTAAATGAAGATAAACTTAACATTATAATAAAAATACATACTATATAGGTAAAGTTCTTACCATCTATTACTAATTTTTTTACTAAGTCGATCATACTAGGCTTTTAAATGTTTATTATAAATTATAGTGTTTACTTTGAGGGTAGTATAATTTTTTGTTCATAAGTTATATAGGTTTTATTATTTTTTTGATAATGCAATTATGGAAAAGTTACCGAAAATAAAGTCACCAGAGGATTATACTCCTTCAGAAGATGAAGAATATATGAGCGTAAAACAACTGGAATACTTCAGCTTAAAGTTACAATCAATACTCGCTGAGTTGGAGAAACAAGAACTAGAAGATAATAGTATTGATACATACTATTCTGATGGAGATAGTGGAAATGAGGAATTAATCAAGCGCCGAAAAGATAGAAAAGAAAAGATTAAGGAGGCGTTAGAAAAAATAAAATTAGGCACTTATGGTTACTGCGATGGAACAGGAGAAGAAATAGGAGTCGAAAGACTTAAAGCTAATCCGCTTGCTATATATTGTATTGAAGAGCAAGAGAGAGTAGAAAAAGAAAAGAACGTGTACAACATTAACGATTAATTTACACATAAGTGGTGAGCCATTGGGCTTCAAGAGGAGCAAGAGGCGGATCAGGACTGAAGTATGTTATGCTATAAAGAAAGTGGAAAATTGGACATTCTCAACTCGACTCCTGCAGATTAAAAATTAAGTTGAATTAAAAATTGGGTTTGACGCAGTTTTTTCCCATAGTTTAAAAAATTAAAAATTTAACGATTAGAATTATAATTACAAACCACAGTAAAAAATAGACTTTTCCATTTGATTTATTTTTAACTTGGATGTTTTCTAATTTTTTATCAGCTATTAGGTTTAATTTTTCTATAAGGCTAAATATCCCTTGGATTTTTTTTACAGGATAAGAATTTCTAATTTTTTCCCTATACCCTATTTTACTTTCATGTTGACTGCTTATCCACGCTTCAACTACTTTCCACATATTGATTTCTGGGTAGATCTTTCTACATGTCCCTTCCAGTAAAATCATAGTTTTCTGCAGCAATAACAATTGTGTTTGAACTTTCATATCAAAATCACCAGTTATTTTTAATAGCTGAGCAAGTAAACTAGCAAATGAAATCTTCTGTATAGGCTGCCCAATAATGGGTTCACCTATTGCCCTGCAAGCTGTGACAAAATTTCTATGCTGTGATGAAACGTAACCAGCTTTAAAGTGCATTTTTGCAACGTGGTCATAATCCCGATTTAAAAAGCCTTTGAGTATCTCTATAACGTAATAGCATGTCTCACGATCTATTCTACCCATGATTCCACAATCCAGGGCAATAATATTGTTATTACTATCAACCATTAGATTTCCAGGATGCATATCAGCATGAAAAAAACAATCCCTGTATACCTGACTACAAAACGATTCTATAAGATTGATAGCTATTTGCTTACGATTATTCAGTTTTTCAACTTCGTATATTGGTGTTGCTTCTATCCATTCTAATGTTAAAACCTTTTTTGCAGTTCTATTCCAATCTATTTCAGGTACATAAAAACCTCTGTCATTTTTTGTGTTTTCCTTTAGTTCTGAAGAGTGAGCAGCTTCAAAACGTAGATCTAACTCTAATCGGCAAATTTCAGCAAAAGTTTTGACTAATTCAATTGGCCTCAGCCTTTTTGATTGTTCGCTAAATTTTTCTGCAATTTCTGCGAGCCAAGAAAGCATTTTTATATCCCTTGAGAATGTTTTCTCAATATTTGGCCTTAAAACCTTCACAGCAACTTCCTTACCCTCAGTTGTAACCGCTCTATGCACCTGAGAAATCGATGCTGCTGCAATTGGCTTTTCAGAAAAGCTTGAAAAAATGTCGCTCAATTTACAATTAAACTCACTTTCTATAGTTTTAACTGCTATTTTATGTGAAAATGATGGCAATCTATCACATATCAATAACAAGTTATTTGTTATATCCTCATTTAAAACATCAGTACGTGATGAGATAGACTGCCCAAACTTAATGAACACCGGACCTAATTTTTCAAGAGCACACTTTAGCTTATGGCCTTGTATTTTATTTATTGATTTCTTTGATGTTGGAAGTAAATAAGGTAATATATTGTAACGTGTCAGCACTGTAGTTATGTGCAGAAGACGCAAAATATTTTGAATCATTTTGCTGCGTAACTGCTAAATATTTCATTTAGGGTTCTATTTTTCATAATCTCATCAGGCTTGCCTTGGCAATAGATAGTATTATTTATACAAATTACGTAATCTGAGGATGGTAGAGCAGAGTTAAGATCATGAGAAGTCATAAGAATCGATACCAATCGTTTTTTTGCTATTTTATTTATAATATCATAAAATTTAGCCCGCGCGTTAATATCCATTGCACTGACTGGTTCATCTAGAATGATCAAGTCAGGCTCTGCAATTAAACAACGTGCAAGCAGTAGTAGTTGTGTTTGCCCTGCAGAAATTTCTAACACTTGATTCTTCAAAATGTTACCGATACCAACCAACTCTATCGCTTCTGTAATAATGGATTGATTTTTCTTTAGTCTTTTCAAGGAGCTATTTAAAAGGAAATATTCAACTGTTATTGGCATCAAATTACTAATACTAAAATTTTGCGGCATATAGCCAATTTTTATGTTGTCAGCAAATACGATACTACCGGTACAGCTTTTATTTATGCCAGCAATTGCTTTCACTAAAGAGGTTTTACCTCCACCATTTGGACCAAGTATTGTAATTACGTCTCCTCTTTCCATGAACATATTGATATTGTCAAGGATTCTTTTACCATCATATGTGAGAGCAAGATTTTCTATTTTTAGAACACGATTATTGACATTATTTAACTTTTTGGCAAAATTTAACTTCTTCTCAACGTTTATATGAGACATTTACTGGCTTTTTTTCTATTACTTTCATTTACACTATACTATAATATTGCCTTTTCATCCAATTTAAAAGTTGTAGCTACAATCAAACCTATCCACTCACTTGTAGCTTCTGTGACAGAAGGGATTTTAGAACCGGAATTGCTTGGCTATGCAACATCTGCGCATAATTATATATTAAAACCGTCTGATGCGAGTAATTTGGAATCAAGTGATGTTATATTTTACACTGACGATAACTTAGAGACGTTTGTTCAAACTTTCGCCAAAAATAATAAAGAACTAGTGCAATTGTCAAAGGTAATCAACCTACTTCCTGCTCGGCCACATTCATTTTCTAGAAAAATTACCAATACTCAAGATGAAAAAGACCTACACATTTGGCTGAGTCCCGAAAATGCAAAGAGCATGGTACTTTTTATAAGTGCAACATTGTCTAACATAGATAAAGAAAATTTCCATCGATACAACTCTAATGCAACAAAAGCCATAAAAAAAATAGACCAAGAAGTAAAAGAAATCGTGAAAGAACTGAATGATTTTAAAAATCAAAAATACATCGTCACTCACGATGCTTATCAATATTTTGAAAAATATTTTGGTTTAAATCACCCAAGCGCCATTCTTTCTATAGAAGAGGATTCGTACATAGGTATGAAGAGTTTAATGAAGCTAAAAAAGATAATGAAGGAAGAAAACGTTAAATGTATATTTGCTCATTCACAAGAAGATAGCATAAAGCCTAATGCTCTTTCTAATGACGCAAAAATGGTAGTTCTTGATCCTATTGGATCAGACATAGAGCCTGGAAAAGATGCATATCTAGCTATAATCAATAGCATTGCACAAAATTTCAAATCTTGTTTTGTTGAGTAACAAGTTCTTTTTAAAATGCCTCTGACTTACTGTTTTATTGTTCTGCATTTAAATCACCATTTGTCCTTTACATATTATACAGGTTTAGAATTATGCTTTATTCTTACGTTTATGTCTTGGTCCAATGCAATCAATAAGTTAAGCAAGTATTCTAAGGAAAACCCTTCGATTTTTGACCTATTGATTTGAGATACTTTAGGTTGATCAATCTTTAGAGCGCTTGCTGCTTTTTTCTGTGTTTTGTACCTCTTACTTATTAATTGTGCAATGACCTTTATTAATTTCAGTTTTGTATCTTTTACATCCCCCAACTCTACTATTATAGGATAACTTAATTGTAAATTTTGCATAATAATAAAATTCCTTATAAAAAAACTACTTTAATTTTTCTTCTTTAAATAATACGTGCCTTCTGACTACTGGGTCATACTTCCTAAACTCCAGTTTTCTGGTGAGCTTTTTTGGATTACGCTTTTTTACATAAAAATAGCCAGTTGATTTTTCTTCACCAGTTTTTGTTATCTTGATTGCAGTGCTGACTAACTTAACGAGCAAAGAAGCATTTTTTTTCGCCATACTTATAATGATATAATAAATTCTATGCGAGTTTATTACGCAAAACACTAAAAGTCAACCGAATAATGCAGATCGTAAAATTCTTGACAATCAACAGTGCATTAAGTAGCATGAAGTTAACTTCAGAATGAAAAGCAAACGGTAAATAAGTGGCAAATAGTGGCAAAAGGTTATTATTGATAGAAAATTCTGCCTGTTCTAATGAGGTAAGAGTTGCCTTATCAGTTAATAATAAGGTTGTAGAATTTGAACAAGAATTCAAGGAAAAAAAACAATTAAGAGGTAATATATACGTTGCTTATGTAAAGCGTATAGAGCCTTCTTTGCAAGCCGTATTTATTGAATATGGAAAAAACAAGCAAGGTTTTTTATCTTTTTCCGAGATATCTCTAGATTACTTCAATATTCCAGAAAAAGAAAAGGAAACTATCTTTGAGGGCTACTCAAATGACGATTGTACAGAAGAAGCTTCAGCAAATGTTTCTTCAGATTCTGCAGCTAGTAAGAATGTCAACGAGTTAGGTAGTGGTTTTGTAAGAGAGGTACCTTTATATAAAAAATACAAATTACAAGATGTTATTTCAGTAAATCAAAAAGTATTGGTCCAGCTAACTAAAGAGGAACGAGGCAATAAAGGAGCTTCATTTACAACATACATAACTTTAGTGGGTAGATACTGTGTTTTCATGCCAAATTCCATGAGTAAAGGTGGAGTGTCTCGCAGAATTGAAGATGCTAATGTCAGAAAGCAGTTAAAGGATATACTGAGTTCAATAAACTTGCCAAAAAGATCAGGTTTAATAGTAAGAACTGTTGGTTCAGGAAAAGATAAGAAAGAAATTGAGCAGGATTACAATTACTTATCCTCATTATGGCAGAGCATTCAAAAAAATGCCTTCTCTGTAAATGCTCCATCATTAATTTACAACGAAGCAGATGTAATTATGAGATCTGTTCGTGATTTTTGTAGCGATGGTATAGAAGTCATAGTATCTGGGAAGGAAGCTTTTGAAGCAGTGAGACAATATACTAAAAATGCATTAAAAGGTAGTAAGTTGCGTTACAGATTGTATAGAGGTTCTATCCCAATCTTTACTTACTATGGAATCGAAGATCAAATTTCTGAGTTATATAGCAATAGGGTAGAGTTGCCATCTGGTGGGTCTTTGGTAATAACTTTAACTGAGGCGTTTGTTTCAATAGACGTAAATTCAGGAAAGATGACAGGAGAAGATAGCATAGAAGAAACAGCTTATAGAACCAATATGGAAGCAGTACCTGAAATATCAAGACAGGTGAATCTTAGGGGCCTATCAGGATTAATAGTAGTCGATTTTATTGACATGTTGAAATATCAGTATTGCAGAGCTGTTGAGTCTGCTATAAAGCAAGCGTTTAAAGACGATAAAGCTAAAGTTCAATTTAGCTACATAAATGACTTTGGTTTAATGGTATTTTCAAGACAAAGAATTAAACCAAACATACAAGAAATTAATACTACAGAGTGTTTACACTGCAAGGGTATTGGAAGAGTAAAATCGAACGAAGTAATTGTTGCATCGATACTAAGGGATTTACAACACATTGCTCATAGGAACCAAAATAAGTCTTTTGATTTAGTAGCGCATAGTGCGGTTATAGCGCATATTTTTAATAATAAAAGGAATACAGTTTCTACAATCGAAAAAGAGTTTAATATTACATTGAACATTAGTATTGATAACAGTTTAGATGTAAATACATTTGTTTTAAAACAAGGAGATGATGTTAATTCAAACGGTTATAAGCCATTACAGAACTCTGGATACCAAATTGAGGATAGCAGCAATGAAGAAGTTGATAATTCAAATAAACTACGAGGCAATTTTTGGCTGACTAAATGGCTTTCGCGCTTTTTAAGTTCTAATAACTAATTAGAAACCCTAAATTGGGCTTGTAATTAATAAGTCCTATACTTATATATTCTTATATCAGATAATATTTACAATGGGGTACTCATTATGGGAAGAGCAATAGGCATAGATCTCGGAACAACAAATTCTTGTGTTGCAATAATGCAGGGCAAGGATACAAAGGTAATAGAAAATAAAGAAGGGGCAAGAACTACTCCATCTATAGTTGCATTTACTTCGTCAGGAGAAAGGTTGATTGGCGCTCCTGCAAAAAGACAAGCAACCACCAATGCAAGTAATACTTTTTTTGCTACTAAGAGATTAATAGGCCGTCAATACGGTGATTCTGAAATGAAAAATCTAAACGTGCCGTATAAAGTGTTTGCAGCAAAAAATGGTGACGCATGGGTTAAAACCACTGATAATAAAGAATACTCTCCTAGTCAAATTGGTGCATTCATACTACAAAACATGAAAGAAGCAGCAGAAGCTTATCTTGGAGAGGAAGTAAAAGATGCTGTGATAACAGTGCCAGCATACTTCAACGACTCTCAACGTCAAGCAACAAAAGATGCAGGAAAAATCGCCGGATTAAATGTGCTCAGAATAGTAAATGAACCGACTGCTGCAGCGCTTGCTTATGGTCTTGATAAGAAACATGGGCACACAATAGTGGTATATGACCTTGGTGGTGGTACATTTGATGTCTCAATACTTGAAATAGGTGAAGGGGTTTTTGAAGTAAAGGCTACAAATGGTGACACTCATCTTGGAGGTGAAGACTTTGATAACGCAATAGTGAGTTATTTACTAGATGAATTCAAGAAAAGTAATGGCATTGATTTGAAAAATGATCCAATGGCTATGCAAAGAATCAAAGAAGCTGCTGAAAAAGCGAAAATTGAATTATCAAGTGCAATGGAAACGGAAATAAATCTACCGTTTATTACAGCTGATGCAAGTGGTCCAAAACACTTAAATATGAAATTAACGAGAGCAAAACTTGAAAGCTTAGTGAATGGTTTAATCGAAAGAACTATGGCTCCTTGTAAAAAAGCTCTCGAGGATGCTGGTTTGTCTGCTAGTCAAATTGGCGAAGTGGTTCTCGTTGGTGGCATGACTCGTATGCCGAAAGTCATAGAGAAAGTTAAAGAATTCTTTGGCAAAGATCCACATAGAGGAGTAAATCCTGATGAAGTTGTAGCAATTGGAGCTGCAATACAGGCGGGAATCATTCAAGGTGATGTAAGAGATGTGTTACTACTTGACGTGACTCCACTTTCTCTTGGTATTGAGACTCTAGGAGGAGTATTCACTCCACTTATTGAACGTAATACTACTATTCCTACTAAAAAATCTCAGGTGTTTTCAACTGCAGAAGATAACCAAACAGCCGTTACAATTAAGGTACATCAAGGTGAAAGAAAATTGGCGGTTGATAACAAGCTACTTGGTCAGTTTAGTTTGGAAGGGATACCTCCTGCTCCTCGTGGAGTTCCTCAGATCGAAGTAACATTTGACATAGATGCAAATGGAATAGCACACGTTTCTGCAAAAGATAAAGCTACTGGAAAAGAGCAAAAAATACGCATTCAATCTTCAGGTGGTCTATCTGATGATGAAATAAATCGCATGGTAAAAGAAGCTGAAGAAAAAGTGCAAGAAGATGAAAAGCGCAAAAAGTTTATTGAAGTGAAGAATCAAGCGGATAGTTTAGTTCATTCTACAGAAAAGTCTCTGACAGAGTATGGTGATAAAGTTTCACCAGAAGATAAATCTGCTATTGAAAATGCAGTTAACGAATTAAAAGAAGTTAGTAAATCTGATAACATTGATGACGCTGATTCAATCCAGCAGAAAGTTACTAATCTTTCTCAATTATCTATGAAACTTGGAGAAGCTATGTATAATGCCTCACAACAAAATAGTGCTGGAAATGGCTTTTCATCAGAAGGGAATCCAAATGATAAAGAAGAAAAAGTAGTAGATTCTGATTATCAAGACATAGGTAATAAGGAAGAGAATAAATAAGGGTGTATTGTTATATCACTTTTCCTGTCATCCCAGTGTCAGCTACTTGGATGACAAGAGGAGCATGTTGTTGCTTAAAGAAACCATTATGGATATTATTAAAACAATAGAAGAAAAGATACGCGATTCGATAGATGTAATTGATATCAACATTGTCGATGAATCAGCAAAGCATGCTGATCATTATTTTGCTTCATCTTCAACATTACCTTCGCACATTAAATTAATATTAATATCTGACGGCTTTATTGGAATGAGCATTCTAAAAAGACATAAGTTGATTTATGAGTTATTGAAGGGTGAGATAGAGCTAATACATGCAATTTCTCTTCACTTGTATACGCAAAACGAGTACAATTTAAAAAATAAATAATAAAAATGTGAAGGAAGAGTCTATATTAGTTAAAGCAGGAAGAAAATTTAATGACTATAAAGGTTCTATGAACCCGCCAGTTTATCATTCTTCTACCATATTATTTCCTACTTACAAGGACTACTTGAATGCAGCAAATGGAGAAAGTATATACGATGTAATCAACGATGGTGTTGCAAGGGATTATAGCTACAGTAATGTTGGTACTCCTACTGTCCATTATCTTTCAAATGCACTGGCTGAAATTGAAGGGAGTGGACAAGCGCTTATTTATCCTTCCGGACTATTTGCACTTACTTTTGCTATTTTGACTTTCACTAAAGCAGGCTCGCACGTTTTAATTCAAGATAATAGTTATTATAGGCTTAGGAGGTTTGCAGAAAATGAGCTACCAAAAAGAGGAACAGAAGTAACTTTTTATGATCCAACGCAGGATATAACTGATTTAATTCAGAGTAATACTTCATTGATAATGATCGAGACTCCTGGTTCTATAATGTTTGAGATTTCGAATATAGAGCATATAGTAAAAGTTGCTAAAGAACATGGAATCGTAACCGTTTGCGACAATTCATGGGCCACTCCTTTGTTATTTAAGCCGCTTGATTATGGAATTGATGTTGCACTATATTCAGTGACAAAGTATCTAGCCGGTCACTCAGATTTAGTTATGGGAGCTATTATTGCTGAAGGTGAAATTTTTAAATTGCTTTATGAGAGCTATAAAAATTATGGAGTAACCATTCAATCGCACGACTGCTACCTTGCACACAGGGGACTAAGAACACTGCACACACGTATGAAAAGGCACCAAAATACAGCAATGGAAGTGGCAAGGTGGCTAGAAGCACAGCAAAAAGTTAGAAAGGTTTTATATCCAGCACTTCCCTCCCATCCTCAACACGAATTATGGAAAAGTTACTTCAAAGGAGCAAGCGGCACATTCAGTATAGCACTGGATAGAGAATATTCATGTGAAGAACTAAGCTGCATGGTTGATCATATGAAAATTTTTAGTATTGGTGCTTCTTGGGGAGGGTGCGACAGTTTGATATTACCAGTAGATCGTAGATCTATGTCAAGATCTGTAATGAATTCAGATTGTGGTGGAAGTTTCGTGCGAATATTTTGTGGACTGGAAGATCCTGAAGATTTAATCTTTGACCTTAATGACGCACTAAAAAGGTTACCATGTTTAGACTTTCAAAACGATGAAGTAGGACATGAAACTGAGAGAATTACTGCATGATATTGTTGATGTTAACTTTGACGTTGAAATCAAGGGCGTTACATGTAATCCCAAGAGAGTCAAGGAAGGTTATCTTTTCGTTTGTGTGTCAGAAAGGGATAGGATTTACATAGATCAGATATTATCTTGTGGAGCTAAAGCGATAATTGCAAGTGATTGCATAACAAATGGTGTCATTCCAGTGCGTGACGCTGGAATTCATATTTTCCACCCAAATCCTCAAGAAATATACAGCGAAATAGTCAGCAGGTTTTATCAATTCAAACAGCCCAAATATGTTGCTGCTGTAACGGGTACGAATGGTAAAACTTCAGTAGTAGAATTTTGCCGCCAGATCTGGCAAAACTCTGGCTATAATGCTGCGTCTATTGGAACACTTGGAACATGCATCAATAATGGTAGAAAAGGTAATAGCAACAGTCTTACCACTCCAGATGCAGATGATCTTTACGCAACATTGCGTGGTATAAATGTAGAACACTTAGTGTTAGAAGCATCAAGTCATGGGATTGATCAATATAGAATCCATGGATTAAAGTTGAGTGCTGCAGCTTTTACTAATTTCTCGCAAGATCATTTAGATTACCATAAAAATCTTGGTGAATATTTAGAAACTAAAAAAAGGTTATTTTACGAGGTATTACCAGAAGGAAAAACAGCGATTTTAAATGCGGATATAGATGAATACTACGCGTTGCTTAAGATAGCTGAAAAACGCAGCAACAAAATTATCACCTATGGAAAAACAGGCTCTGATATTACTTTATTGGAGCAAACACCAACCCCTAATGGTCAACACCTTACAATAAAAATTGGTGGTGAAATTTATGATACGTTTTTTCCGGTTCTGGGGCAATTTCAAGCATATAATCTGTTGTGTGCAATGGGTATAGTTACCTCGTCTGGACTGAATTACAGAGAAATATGCGTAGAAAAACTCGTTTCTCCACCAGGAAGAATGGAAAAAGTGAAACCTTTTGCATTTGTGGATTACGCTCATACTCCAAGTGCACTTAAACAGGCTCTGTTGTCTTTAAAATGGCATTTCAATAAAAAAATAATCCTAGTTTTTGGTTGTGGTGGCAATCGTGATCAAACAAAACGCGCAGAAATGGGTAAAGTAGCACAAATATATGCAGACAAAGTGATAATCACGGATGACAATCCGCGTGATGAGAATCCTGCAGAAATTCGTCGTGGTATTTTACTACATTGCCCTAATGCGCTAGAGATAGAAGATAGAAGAGAAGCTATAGAGAAAGGAGTAGATATTGCCTATAACGAGGGTATGATTCTGCTAGTTGCAGGAAAGGGGCACGAAAGATTTCAAATCATAGGGAATCAAACCTTTGAGTTTAGTGATGTTGAGGTTATTAAAAGTAAAGTTTTATCTTGACCTATATACTCTGACCAATTTCCTGTACAGAGCTCTCTGTTTCTTCCATTTTAGTGTTAGATTTTGACATTACGTACGCAATGCAAACAGATACTAATGCAATGGATACAGATATACCAATAGTTACTAGTATAGGTAATTCAACAATGTATCCAATACCCGCCACTATCAATGCAGTTGCAATACCACCTACAGCAATCATTTTTGCTTGCCTTTTTTTCTTACATTCCATTTCTCTCTTATGTTTTTCTTCTTCTGCTTTCTTTAAAGCAGCAGCCTCTTCCTGATGTTTTTTTTCCTCTGCCTCCTTTGCAGCATTTTCCTTATGCTTCTCTTCTTCTGCTTTCTCCAAGACAGCAATCACCTCTTTGTCTGTAGCAAACATACTGGGAATGGAATTATTATTATCTAGTGCTAAAGGACTAGCTCCTTTATTTAACAGGCACCTCACTGCATTTATATGATTATTAGTAGCAGCAAAATGCAGCGGTGTTGAGCCAAGTTTAGAACATGAGTGAATATGTGCTCCTTGCTCCAGTAGTAATTCTATTATTTCCGTATTACCGCTGCTAGCGGCACAATGCAGAGCAGTGTGTCCACCACCATCGCGTGTACTAACCTCTGCACCTTTCTCCAGTAGACGTCTTACTGTTTTTACTAAGCCTTTATGAGCAGCAATGTTTAACGCAGTAGTATAATACCGAGAAGCATGGGTAATCTCTCGCCGTATTTCAAATAAATGATCTATGTGAAAATTAAGTCTTTTCCACTGATTGTATGTATCTTGGTTACATGCGAGCAGCTTTTGCTTAATTTCTTCAATTATGTCACTTTCTTTTGATTCTTGCTCTATTTCTTGGAATATAGCATCAATTTCTTGCTCTTTTATACTCATACGCTCCCCAACAACTATTTACTATAAATTATTTTATAGATAAAACAAAAACAAGTCAAGATTTTTACGTAATAGCCTCACAATCATTCACCGTTCTTGCAAGCGATAGCACTCTCACTTCTTTTGCACCGGAGTTTAAAATTTCTTGAGAGCAAGATCTTACAGTTGCTCCGGTTGTTACCACATCATCAACTAATATCACGATTTTATTTTCGATAATTTTCTTGTTGCTTATGCTAAAAGCCTTTTTCAAATTTTTTTCACGCTGTTTAAGTGAAAGACCAGCTTGAGGCGCAGTATGGCGAAGACGTTTTATTGCAAATGGCGTATAGGATAAATTGGACAACTTACTCAACTCTTTTGCAAGCAGTGCTGCTTGATTATATTTACGTTTAAACAAGCGCATTTTATGTAACGGTATAGGAATTATGACCTCTGCGTTCTGAAACGTATCCTGATTAGCTTGATGTATCCACTTTGCATAGATTTTTACGTAATTCAAATTATCAAAAAATTTGAAATTTATAAAGACCTGCTGCGAATCAAGGGATAAAAGAAAGGGAAGGAGGGTGACTAAAATCAAGGTTAACTAAAAGGAGTGCTTAAGATTCACAATAGCAGCAATAATATTGAACCTCAGGTTATATTTTTTCTGAAAATTGCGATAAACATTCGACATAATCTTAAATATCTTTATCTCTCGGATCTTATTTTCTACTCTCATTCTAAATGATGCTAATCTTCTATTATGCTCTTTCTGCTCTGGAGTTAATGGCTTTTTACGATACTTTTTATATGGAATTATAACATTGCTTTGCAATTTTTGCCAACCTTGATATCCAGAATCGGCATATTTTATGCTATCGAGTGGTAGATATTTTTCTTGTTTCCTTATGCGGAAATCACTAATTCTACCACGATATGACTTTGACACTGATAAAATTCTTCCTCCTTCTTCGATAATAATCTCAGTTTTCATGGTGTTGGTTCTTTTTTTTCCTGAATATGATTTCTTCCGTTTTTTACTATTTTCAGGCCGCTGTATTTGCTGTTCTGTAACATCAGCGAGAATTTTCAGTATTTTTTCTTGTGTCATACTTCTATCTTTTGTTATAGTCACTTTTTTGGCGAGTAATGGCTCTATT
>KZ869830.1:0-11955 GCA_003456935.1 Machilis hrabei | reverse complement strand
ATAACAAGAAGTTAATCATTAAACCTTCGAAAGAAAGTATTAAGAGACTCCTTAATAAAGCGCGCGCATTGATAAAAGCAAACATAGCAAACACCCAGGCCGTACTAATCAGACTACTCAATTCCCTATTAAGAGGATGGGGAAATTACTATAGCCATGTGTGTGCGAAAAGAGCTTTTCACAAAATAGACCATGAAATTATGTGTGCTCTATGGAAATGGGCAAAGAAAAGACATCCTCGCAAGGGATTACGTTGGATAAAGAATCGTTACTTTAAAGTAATGAAACAACGTCAATGGGTCTTTGCTGCACCTATAACCAAGAAGAAACCAAAAGAGATAAGGTATTTAAGATTGCTTAGGCTGACTGATATACCTATCAGACGACATGTTAAAATCAGAGCGGATGCAAATCCTCTTGACTTAAAATGGAAAAAGTATTTTGATGAAAGAGTGAAACGAACAAAAATGTTAGCAAACTCTTTTTCAAAAGAAGGTTCTCTACTGTTGGTGTCACCATTAAGAATGATGTTTTCCGAGGATTTATGACAGACAAGCCGGTTCGAAATAAGAAGGACTTAGATAAGGGGCTCAAGCGTAGTGTGGGGAAACCTGCATGCTGCGTTTCTAAGGGAGGGGGTAGTAGCAATACTACTTCCTTACCTAACCATCTCACTCGTGATAAAGGCTTTGAAAAACGTGCACAACTTTATGCTGCTAAGGCTTACTCAAGACAAGCTGATAAATCTGGTAAATACGTTGATTTAAAGAAGATTTTCTTTATCACGATTTCAAATTGCACCTTATTCCCTGATAAGCTTGACTATATATCTAGCCATACCATAAGAGATGAGAAAACCAATGAGCATGACTTAAAAGATTTTCAATTTATCTTCATAGAGCTGCCAAAATTTCCTAAGAGTAGAGAAGAACAACTAGAAAGTGTAGTAGACCGTTGGCTATTTTTTTTCAAATATGCAGATGAAACAACGGACGAAGATCTCAGAAAAATTGCGGAAAAATCACCAATAATAAAGCTAGCATATGATGAATTAGATAAGTTTCACTGGAATGAAAAAGATCTAGTAGCTTATGAAGAAAGAATAATGGATCTGCGCAAAGAAGAAGCCATTCTTGAATACAGACTTGATCTTGCTAAAGAGGAAGGTAGAAAAGAAAGGGAAATTGAAGTTGCAAAAGCAATGCTGGCTAATAATGTTGATGTCAACACTATTGTCAAGTTTACTGGCCTTTCTATTAGTGAGATTGAAGAATTAAGTGGAAATCTGTGAACGGTTACGAAAAATATAAGTTTTTGCGATAAACGACATAGTGATGTATTTGTTGTTCAGCATGTCAGTGGAATATTTTCTGAAAAATTTCCACATAACTCTTTCAGATTTCATAATATCTCTTGCCACTCATCTGAACAGATACCCATTTTGGAGGGATACCAATAATAGTTGTGAGCGGGTGACCACTAGTCCACAAGCATAACACGCTCACGAAACTTTAATGCGATAGCTTGATTTCTACTGAAAGACAGCATTATGCCAAGTGCGATGCTCGAAGATAAAAGAGAAGAACCACCATAGCTAAGTAGTGGCAGGGTTATGCCGGTGGTGGGAAAAACACTCAATGTTACCCCTGTGTTTATTATGAATTGTGTGATGAATTGAATTGAGATACCAAGAATCACCAATAGATTGAATAATTCATTTTCTCTATATGCAACGTAAAGCAAGCGGGCGGAAATGATGCCAAATAACATCAATGTGGCTAAGCACGTAATCAAACCAAATTCTTCTGCTAAAACAGAAAACACAAAATCTGTATGACAATCAGGAAGAGAGGTTTTTACGCTACCTTCACCAGGTCCAACTCCAGTTAATTGACCTCTTTTGAATGCTTCTAATGATTTTGTGACTTGAAAGTTATCGCGTTGCGTAAAAAAGACAAAATTGTAAATCCTTTGCTTTATATGTGGGAGGCATAAGTAAGCTATTGTAGTTCCAGTTGTGGCCATTCCTATTATGCATAGAAAGTATAAAAGTGGTATACATGCAATAAACATTTGACCAATAAAAGAATATGTTAAAAGCATGGACATACTGAAATCAGGTTGCAAAAGTAACAACACAAAAACTAACAGAAATATTATGATTGATATGTGCATTTTAAACTTCATTCCGCTGGCTAAGATACTAGCTATAACAACAGAAAAAAATGGCCTTACGAACTCAGATGGTTGAACTGAAATTTTGACAATATGTAACCATCGTTTCGCACCTTTTACCTCTATACCAAGTATTATCGCAACTGCCACTAAAATAGTAAATAAAATGAAACCTGCAAATGAGAGGTTAAGTATAGTTCTTGTGTTGAGAAAAGAAAATGTCACCAGGGTAATTAGTGACAGGACTATATAAATTGTATGGCGCCGTATAAAATAATCTTGTGGTAAAGAAAGACGCTGCGCAATTACAGGGCTTGCTGAATAAACAAGAATGAAGCTTATAGTGAGCAAAAAAAACACTGGAAGGATGAGATAATAATCCAGCGTTCTATACCAGAATTTAATATTCATTTTGTTCCAATGTGTAATGCCACTATTCCATAGCTCATATTATGAGACTCAACATTCTTAAAGCCTACCTCTTCAATTTCCATTTTAAAATCAGCCTGAGTTGGAAACTCTCTAATGCTCTTCACTAAATATTCATAAGAACTCCTGTCTTTAGCAACTATGCTGCCAATTTTAGGAATTACTTTAAATGAATATAAGTCATAAAGTTTGGTAAATATCTCATTTTGATAGTGCATAGGGGCAAATTCTAAGCAGATAAATTTTCCATGTGGTTTTAATACCCTGTGCGCCTCATTTAAAGCCTTCTTGCGGTCAGAAACATTTCGAATGCCAAAAGCTATTGTGCAATAATCAAATTCGGAGTCTTCAAATGGTAAACTTTCTGCATTCGCACATACCCAATCAAAATTAATTTGGTTTGAATTTATAGCTTTATCACGTCCTCTGCTTAGCATATTCTGATTTATATCGCATACTGTAACCTTAGCACTTGGCTCTTTTCTTACTATTCTTATTGCTATATCTCCAGTTCCTCCAGCAACATCTAAAATCTTAGAGTTTTTTGTAAAATGCACACTATTTACCATCTTATCTTTCCATAATCTGTGCATTCCGAGGCTCATTATATCATTCATGGTGTCGTAGCGACTTGCCACGGAATCGAATACCTCTTTAACTAATTGTGATTTCTTCTCGATTTTTATAGTAGACATTACGTAAAGTCGCTCAACTCCTTTATAATTAGTAAAAATTAATTTGAATTAACACAAATGTCAACGACAGGCCTTGAGCCTGTTGAAATCTTCTTCAGCGTGGTATGATGACCGAGTTAGTGGGCTTGATGCAACCACTAAGAAACCTTTGGAGTAAGCAACGTATTTATAATGCTCAAATTCCTCTGGGGTAACATACCTATCAAGTTTTGCATGTTTTGGAGTTGGTTGTAGATATTGACCAATTGTAATAAAATCAACCTCAGCACTGCGCAAATCGTCCATAACCTGAAGTATTTCCTCTTTTGTTTCTCCAAGACCAACCATAAGCCCTGACTTTGTGAAAACTTTAGGATTAATCTGCTTTACCATCTTCAACAAATATAGTGAATGAAAATAGCGAGCTCGTGGTCTTATTTTTGCATACAATCTCGGCACTGTTTCAATATTGTGGTTATAGACATCAGGTGATGCAACAGCAATTGCTTCAAATGCTCCTTTCTTATTTAAAAAATCAGGAGTTAAAATCTCTATTGTTGTTTCTGAAGTTATCTTTCTAATTTCTTCTATGCACTGTATAAACTGATTTGCGCCACCATCTGGTAAATCATCACGATCAACAGAGGTAATGACAACATGTTTTAAGTTTAACTTTTTTATCGCTTTTGCTAAATTTTCTGGCTCATGAGGGTCTAGTTTATCAGGAATGCCAGTTGCAACGTTGCAAAATGCACAAGCACGAGTACAAACAGAACCAAGAATCATCACAGTAGCATGACGTTTATTCCAACATTCACCAATATTTGGACATGCAGCTTCTTCACATACCGTATGTAAGTTATGCAGTTTAACGATGTTTAAAGTTTCATTGAATACTTCACCGGTCGGAGCTTTTGCTCTGAGCCATTGAGGTTTGCTATGCATCTGAAACGGCTAACTCTACCTCTTGCTTTACTAAAACTTTTTTCAACCTTCTTTTTATCTTCTGCGCTTTTTCACTTAGTTTAATCGTTCTTGTGTTGAGCAAAAAAGCATCTAAATCACCTTTGTAATCTATAGTTCTCAAAGTTCTTGTTGCCACACGAAATCTAAACTTTTTATTCAATATATCACTTGTCAACGTAACCTTATGTAAATTTAAAAGAAAGGTACGCTTTGTTTTACGATTCGAATGTGATACCTTATTACCAAAAGATTTTTTTCTATTTGTTAATTCACAAACTCTACTCACTTCAATATACCAAATTATTCTATGTACTTAGATTACCTTATATAGTCAAATAGTCAATACTCTCTTGCTTAATTTTTATACCATATACTGCTTTATAGCCAAAAAATATCGTAATTTTTTCTATTATAAGAGAAATCATATGCTGAATTTCTAATGCTTTACTGCCATTTGTTACTACTAGATGCAATACACCAGAATTTACATTCTGTTCATATGAGATCTTTTTCGGTTTTGTACACTCTGCTATTTCTTTCCCTACTATATTTCGCCAGTTTAAAATCAGACGTATTTCATTTTTGCTAATCTTATTTTTCATGCATTTTAATGCGTAATTTTCAATTATAGACTTTAATTTTTTTGGACCGCTACGTTTGAGCATTTTTCTGTTTTGTTTCTAGTATAACTAAATAAGTAAGGTTTACTACTACATTGGATTTCCTCAGTGCCAAATCCAAGTAGCTAACACTGGGATGACAACCTTCTAACTACTTTACAAACCTCTAGCCTCACACCGTAAAAAGCAGTATTTTTATGTAAAATTTATCTCAACGTAGCACTTGTCAGGCAAGTCGTAATCACGTTCCATCCAAAAATTTTTGTGCTGCCATCTTTGCCTCATAATTAACCTTCTAGCTGTTTTAATTGTAATTAGTTAAATTATTATTAACCTAAGTGAATTTTAAATTAGATTTAAAAAGTACAGTATTGTCTAAAATGAATGATATACGGTGTCCGAATTTTAGACTCCTTCTTTTTTGTTGTCATCCCAGTACTTGATACTGGGATCCATTTTTCTTTTTTTTCTGGATTCCAGCGTCACGCGCTAACTTTTAATAGCGATAGTTATTTCTTATTTGTTAAGATCTTTCCTCAATCCAAGCTGCTTGAATGGCTTCGAGTATTTTCTCGTTACAGCGTTTTTCATCATCATCAAATTCCTCTAAACTCAAGACCTTTTTTTTAAGCTCAGTGAATCTGATATTAATTATATTCTCATCTGGAAATTTTTCCTCTAGAGCTTCTACAATATCTTCTATATCAAGCCATTTCATACTTTTTTTATTTATCTGCTAAGTTAAATTGGTGCCCATGGGGAGACTTGAACTCCCAAGGTCGCAAAACCCACGGATTTTAAGTCCGCTGCGTCTACCGATTCCGCCACACGGGCTTTTTTTTATCTATCTAGAGTAAAACTCTACTACTAAATTGACTTCCATGTCTGCTGAATAAGGAACCTCAGAATATTGAGGTGACCTCAAATACTTCACTGAATGCTCTTTACTATCTGTCTCTAAATAATCCGGAGCCTTGCGCTCTTGTTTTTGTTCAGCCTCTACTACTACAGGGATTTTTGCTGCCCTTTCTCTTATTTTTATTATATCACCTGGTTTCACTCGATAACTCGATATGTTGACCACCTTATCATTAACTGTAACGTGCTTATGAGATATGAGCTGCTTCGCTGCATAAATTGTTGGCACAAGACCAGAGTGGTATAAAACAGAACTGAGCCTTGATTCTAAAATACCGATAAAATTATCAGCCGTATAACCCCTTCTGTTATAAGCATCTAAAAATGTACGTCTGAGCTGCTTACTTGAAATCGCATAGTAAAACTTAAATTTCTTATGCGCAGCAAACTGCTTACCAAAGTCGGATAACTTCTTGAATCCAAGAATACCATGTTGACCTGGAGGGTATTTCCTTTTGTTTACTGGGTCTTTAGCTCTACCCCATAAATTTACACCAAGTCTACGGCTAATCCTATACTTTCTAGTGATAACAGTTGTCATATAAAAACTCTCACGATTTAACTTTAGATTATTAAGGATTTTAGCACTCAGTGTCAACTTGTTTTTGCTGATATAATCTTTTATACTTCATTTTTAAGTTTTTCTATTAACACATGAATCATTCACATTTGGAATCTATGGCAAACGCCATCCGTTTTTTATCAATTGATGCAGTACAAAAAGCAAACTCTGGACACCCAGGTATGCCACTTAGCATGGCAGATGTTGCAACTGTTTTGTTTGCTAAATATCTGAATCATAATCCTGATGATTCTAAATGGTTCAATAGAGATCGCTTTGTTTTATCAAACGGTCATGGGTCAATGTTACTATACTCAATATTATATTTGACAGGTTATACTAGCATAGATGAGCTAAAAAACTTTAGGCAAATGGGATCCAAGACCCCAGGTCATCCAGAGTTTGGCTTGACTTCCGGGGTAGAGGCAACAACAGGCCCGCTCGGTCAGGGGTTTGCCGCTGCTGTTGGCATGGCACTTGCTGAATCAATCCTTAAAAAGCAATTCAGAATCAATCACTACACTTACGTAATGCTAGGGGATGGCTGTCTTATGGAAGGAATAAGCCATGAAGCAGCATCACTTGCTGGGCATCTTAAATTGAATAAATTAATAGCCCTTTTTGATGATAATGATATCTCTATAGATGGCGCTACTTGCCTTTCCTGCTCTGATGATGTAGAGAAACGCTTCTTAGCGTATGGATGGAATGTTGACAAAATTGATGGCCATGATTTTGATGCCATATCCCTTGCAATAGAGCAAGCAAAAAAGTCTGATAAACCTACAATGATCTGCTGCAAAAGTATTATCGGAAAATTTTCAAGCCGTGCTGGCACATCCTCTGCTCACAGTGGTGCTTTTTCGGAGGAAGACATCAAACAGATGAGAGAGAAATTAAACTGGAATTACGAGCCATTTCATGTGCCAGAAGATGTGAAAAACGCCTGGAAGAAAACTGTTGAGAGAGCAAAACAAAATTACAATTCATTGTCATTCCAGCATGTGACCAGTGAAGAAGAAAAAGAATGGATCCCAGTGTCAAGCACTGGGATGACAGAAGAGAATGCTGGGATGACAGAAGAGAATGCTGGGATGACAGAAGAGAATGCTGGGATGACAGAAGAGAATGCTGAGATGACAGGATATCATGCAGAACTTCAAAGGCGACTAGATGAGCGTCTGCCAGATAACAGCAATTCGGTGTCATTCCAGTGCTTGACACTGGAATCCAGTGAAAATAAAGAACTTCAAAGACGGTTAGATAAACGTCTACCAGACAATATCGATAATGTTTTGGCTAACTTGAAGAAACAAATACACGAGACAATGCCAAACGAAGCTACACGTTCTTCTTTCGGCATGGTAATGGAACTTTTAACACAACATATGCCGGAATTAATCGGCGGTTCTGCTGATCTTACTGGGTCAAATTGCACTAAATATAAGCACATGCAGGTAATAGATAGTAATAATTATAGTGGTTCTTATGTCCACTATGGAGTGAGAGAACACGCTATGGCAGCATGTATGAATGGTATGGCACTTCACGGCGCGATTCTTCCTTATGGTGGCACTTTTTTGGTATTTTCCGACTACTGTCGTCCTGCTATACGTCTTTCAGCTTTGATGAAACAGCAGGTTATCTATGTGATGACTCATGACTCAATTGGAGTGGGAGAAGATGGCCCAACTCACCAACCAATAGAGCATTTAGCTTCTTTGCGTGCTATACCAAATCTATATGTTTTTAGGCCAGCCGATGCAGTTGAAACTCTAGAGTGTGTTAGCATTGCACTCGAAAAAAAAGAGTCACCTGCACTGTTTGCGCTCTCAAGGCAAAATGTCAATTACATGCGCAAATTCTATTTTGATATCGATCAATCTGCTAATCTATCGAAGTTTGGTGCATATATTTTGTGTGAATGTTCAAAAGAATTAAAAGTGACAATATTTGCTACGGGGTCCGAGGTTGAAATTGCAGTTGAAGCAAGGGAGAAATTGCAGGAAAAGGGTATAGGTACAAGGGTTGTTTCTATGCCATGCTGGAGGCTTTTTGATGAGCAAAGTGATGAATATAAAGCGGCGATATTAAATAATGACAGCATTAAAGTTGCAATTGAAGCCGGAAGTGAAATGGGTTGGCATAAATATATAGGTTCAAACGGTATATTTATTGGCATGAAAAGCTTTGGAGAATCAGCACCTTATAAAACACTTTATGAGCATTTTAATATCAGTGCAGATCATGTAGTAAAATGTGTGTGTGAGAAACTGGTTTATATTCAGTAGACCTCTTGCGTTACTCTCTATTCGTTGTTCATTACATCATAATTATTGATATCATTATTTTCTTTGTCTAATGAATCGAGTTTAGGTAAAGAAACACTAGCATCGGTTTGTGATGTAGATTCATCAATTTTTTCTTCGTTAGACCCAAACAACCATGAAAAAAAACCACCAAAAAATGATGCAATTAATGAAAAAGGCTTCATAAGTATACTAAACAAACTACCAAAAAAAGAACTCGGCTGTTCTTCTGTTTGTGCAGGTTCTATGGGAGCAATAGGCTGTGCACTTCCGGTTGTTACATCAGTTCCTTGTCCTGCACTGGTGGTCCCCTGTTGTGTTTGTGGTGTTCCACTCCCCGAACTTACAGTTTTATCAGCTTCTTGGTTTGTAATGTCTGACCCTGGTTGAGCATTATCTTCTTGAACCCCTTCACTATCCGTCGATGGCTCATCAACTGAACCAGCATCAGGGTTTTCTGCGGGTTGCAATAGATTTTGTATTCCTTTATCAGTGGCTAAATTGAAAGGAGTCTCTCCTTCATCATTTTGTACATCAACATTTGCCCCTTCATCCAATAAGGCTTTTACTACATCTTTTTCGCCATTTGGAGCAGCAAAATGTAAAGGAGTATTTCCAGAATTATCTTTTGCATTAACATCGATTCCATCTTTATCCAATAGGGCTTTTACTACATCTTTTTTGCCATTTAGAGCAGCTAAATGTAAAGGAGTACATCCACTATTATCTTTTGCATTAACATTGATGTCTTTTGCTCCCAGTAGAGCGTTCAATACATTTATGTCTATGTTGTCCTTTTTAAAAACCAAATGTAAAGGAGTATCTTTATTGCTATCTGCTAAATTAACATCAATTCCCCCTTTTCTAAGTAGAGCGTTCAACACATCTATATCTATCTTGTCCTTTTTAAGAGCCAGATGTAAAGGAGTCCAGTTATTTTTATGTTCTACTGAATTGACATTTGCTTGTTCATTTAATACTCCCTGCACATCGCCTTTTGCAACAGCCAAATGTAAAGGATTCCATCCATATAGATTCACTAAATTAACAGGACTTGCTCCATTACTTAATAGAATTCCCATCACCTCCAGATGGTAGTTTTCAGCAGCCAAATCTAAAAGAGTCTTTCCATATAGATCTTGTGCATTAACATTGATATTTTCTACTTTCAATAGATCTCTTACTATCTCCACATGGCCCATTTTGGCAGCCCAACGTAATACAACTTCTGCCTTGCCATGCTTAATAGCCAGGTTTAAAGGAGTATTTCCTCTATCATTTTGTGCATTAACATCTGGTTCGAGTCTTTCTAATAGAATAAGCAATACAATGTCTGCGTCCTTCTGTTCATTTTCAGCAGTCAAATGTAAAGGAGTATTTCCTATGTTATTTTGTGCATTAACACTTGCTCCTTTATGTAATAGATCGCGTATCATCTGTATCTTATTACCACCAATAGTAGCATAATGTAAAGGAGTATATCTATCGTTATCTACTGCAGTAACATTTGCTTCACCGTCTAATAGAAGTTTTACTATATCTTCGTATTTATAGTTAGTAGCCCAATGTAAAGGAGTCCGTCCAATATTATCTGTTGCATTAACATCGATTCCATCTTTACCCAATAGGGCTTTTACTACCTCTTTTTTGTTATTTCGAGCAGCCCAATGTAAAGGAGTACATCCACTATTATCTTTTGCATTAACCTGTGCTTTTCCTTCTTCACCCAACAGATTTTTTACATCATCAATATTACCGCTTTTAGCAGCCTCAAGCAGTTTATCATTGGCCTCTTTTACGCTTTGCAATAGATTTTGTATTCCTTTATCAGTGGCTAAATCTAAGGGAGTATTTCCATCTTTATCTACTATATTAATATCAACTTTTTTTGCTGTTAATAGTACTTCTACTACCTCTTTTTCTCTGTTAAATTGAGCAGCAAAATGTAAAGGAGTACATCCACTATTATCTTGTGCATTAACATTGATTCCATCTTTATCCAATAGGGCTTTTACTACCTCTTTGTTGTTATTTCGAGCAGCAAAATGTAAAGGAGTCTCTCCTTTATCATTTTGTACATCAACATTTGCCCCTTCACCCAATAGGGCTTTTACTACCTCTTTTTTGTTATTTCGAGCAGCCCAATGTAAAGGAGTTTCCCCTTTTTCATCTGTTGCATTAACCTGTGCTTTTCCTTCTTCACCCAACAGATTTTTTACATCATCAATATTACCGCTTTTAGCAGCCTTAAGCAGTTTATCATTGGCCTCTTTTACGCTTTGCAATAGATTTTGTATTCCTTTATCAGTGGCTGAATTGAAAGGAGTCTCTCCTTCATCATTTTGTACATCAACATTTGCCCCTTTATCCAATAGGGCTTTTACTACATCTTTATAGCGATTGTTAGCAGCCCAATGTAAAGGAGTATATCCACTATTATCTTTTGCATTAACATTTGCTCCTCCTTTTAATAGAACTTCTACCACTTCTTTATGGCCATTGTCAGCAGCAAAATGTAAAGGAGTCTTTCCATCATTATCTTTTGCATTAACATCGATTCCATCTTTATCCAATAGGGCTTCTACTACCTCTTTGTCATTATTTTCAGCAGCAAAATGTAAAGGAGTATATCCACTATTATCTTTTGCATTAACATTTGCTCCTCCTTTTAATAGAACTTCTACCACTTCTTTATGGTCATTTTCAGCAGCAAAATGTAAAGGAGTCTTTCCATCATTATCTTTTGCATTAACATCGATTCCATCTTTATCCAATAGGGCTTCTACTACCTCTTTATAGCCATTTTCAGCAGCGAAGTGTAAAGGAGTTTTTCCTATGTCATTTTGTGCATTAACATCTGCCCCTTTCCCTAATAGATCTTCTACTGCTTCCAAGTTGCCAAGCCTAGCAGCCAGATGTAGAGAATTCTTGCAATGTTCAGTTTCTATTTCTTGGTATTTCCTCCACACGTAGTGTTCTTGAACAGATTCGAAAGTAATCAAACCTGCTCCATTATCTAATAGAACTTCTGCTGCAGTAGAGTGATTATTTTTAACAGCCCAATGTAAAGGAGTCCATCCATCATTATCTTTTGCATTAACATTTGCTCCTTCACTTATTAGACGTCTTACTTCATTAATATCACCTTTTTTAGCAGCCTGAATTAAATCATTACCTATATCTTCATTTACATTACTCATCCCACACCTCCATGTTGTAAGTTAAACATATGATATAAATAAATAAGAGAGAAAGATAACCCTACTCACTATAGGAATAGGGCTATTATGGGCATGTGCTAC
>KZ869827.1:35418-50103 GCA_003456935.1 Machilis hrabei | reverse complement strand
TGCATAAAAAACTGCGTAAATAAATAATTAAACAAAACCCCTTACAACCGAACATAAAAAATTCAACATACTCTGAAAATAAAGCATATCTTCTTGACTGGAATGCAGCTATAAGGTTCTTAGGGTACTTGTGTAAAAATGCCTCTCCAAGCCCGACAGAATATACTTTCTACCACATCACATATATAATGAAATCACTGAACCAAACCTGTTATGATTGAGAACTGAATGCCATAACATTTAAAACAGTGCCCTTTGAACGCCCATGGGATAAACGTTCTATTGTAACATATTTTACTTTAATGATTTATTTATAACTGCAAAGTATACTTCATCAAACTAGAAGGCAATTTTCGTAGCTGAGTAGTGCTTACTGTACGTATAAATCCTTGTGACCCATGTTCCACTTGCTCCTCCATTCACTCCCCATCTTGCCTAATATAATGCAATATCTCTTGAGACGGTGTGGCTATTCCTGGTTAAGGCCGTGGCTACATTGGTTCCGTCCCGACACGACCAGATCAGCCCCGTCCAGACCCGACCAGATCCGTCCCGACCAAGTGGACACATTAGCGCCCGATCCGATCCGTCCCGCCACCGCTGACTGACAAAGATAAAATTAAGTTTGTATCTTTGATTNCTATAGTTCACGGATTTCTTCAAATTGTTTCATAATAAATAAAAGCTTATAAACGCCAAGCGNAAATATTAATAAACAAAATGTCGAGTTCAGGACTTTCTAACCGACTGTGCAGCACTGATAGCCTATACAGTACGTTTTCCTTTTTACATTTTATTCCAAGATTAGTGAGCATTAATTTTAAAAATCTTTCCAATCTTGTTCATTGCCTATTTATGTCTATTTAGCCCATTCATTGTCTGTTCATCGTTCATTCCTCCAGCAGAATTGTAATATGATTCGTTAAATCCACAGTTTCCGTGAAAATTCATTTCGTTACAATGGACGACTTAGAACGGTAATAAAAAAACTGTTAGTGCAAATACTTGATTTTTAATTAGTTGGGTTAGGTTAGGTAAGGTAAGATGATTATTAAACCCTTATCAAAGAAAACAAAATTTAAAACACCACTTTATCGCGGCTTCCGTGCATGCGCAGAAGTCACGATCGCTCTGGATTTACCGAGACGTAATAGTAATACCCACTGTAATGCCTTTAACACCATGGCCTTACTATAATGAAGTTTATTTTCACTGGCCACATGAATATCTATACTGGACTCTCTAATTGTTGTTAAATCAGAAGTTGGTAGCCTACCATTACCATAGGCCCTACGCCTAAAATCCATGTCACATTTGGTATCAAGGGATCAAAGGATATAATTAATTAGTTGCTAAAAATTAGGAATTACTATTGATAACCTAGTCCATCGAGCAAATGCCCTAATAACAATAATTTCCATGCCCCGGTAAATACGGAGTGAGCGCGACTTATGTGCATGCACAGAAGCCGCAATGAGGAGTGATTTAAATGTTAATATCTTTAATAAGGCCTTAATAACCACCTTACATCACCTAACCTAACTAAACTAACCTAAAAATCATGTATTTACACTTACAGTTTTTTAGATCTGTCAAAAGTCGTCCATTATAACTACATTAATATTCACGGAGGCTCTGCATCTAACGAATCCTAATAATTTCAGAAGAACAACAAGTAATTTTATGTAACGAAGCCTACGATTTAAACAAACTTGTGTAAACTAATGACCTTACTTGGAAAATTTAATTCTGTAACAACTTCTTGCCACTTTATTAATTTCACATCTCTATTTTGATACAGAATATCTGGATGATCCCACAAACAAGACCTTCCTCTTACTGCTTCAATTAGTTTTCCCCGATCTATTTTTGGTGTATTTCCCGTAACAACAATCTGCACACTCCAAAGGCACATGAGTTACTTGTGTTGAATTTAAACAAGGTGCAGTTTATCATCTTTGCATCAGCTGGACTAATTATCGCCATTTTATATATATAGTCCTTGAAGTCGGCCGTCAACGGTCAAAAAATAAAACCAAATTGAAAGGCGGGTTTGGACTGATCGGATCTGGACGCGATGGATCCAATGTAGCCACTGTAATTTAATAGCACGTGATTTATTTTTCGGCCATCATCGGGACTGATCTGGTCGCGTCGGGACGGAACCAATGTAGCCACGGCCTAACTCGGTGCGTGGTTGTTTAAGTGTGACTGCATTTATTTTGCACTGGTTGAATAATCATATGCATGGTTGTGGTAATGGCGAATTTGATGAAAATCCTATGCACACTGTACAAAATCAGTGAGACTAATTGAGCGTACGTTCAGTTGCTGCCTTAATTTTGGATGAAAGTTTCAATTTCATTCATGTAATGAGTGCTAGGTAAAATTGATCATAGGCTAAGTATAAGACATGCACGGTACTATTTTATTATTGTGATCGAAACGTTTGCAGAGCGTGAAAATTCTAATTTTAGAGTAGTAGGTGTGTAGTTTGAAAGACTGAGTGTAAATGTTTTTGGCAGGGATGCAAACCGAAACCGAACCAAAATTTTTCTTTGTTACGGTTACGAAACAAAAGTGTTTCGGTTCTCAATTTGGTTCGGTTGGAACCGAAACAAATCGAGAATCGAAATATTTCGGTTCTGAAACTGTAACGAAATTTCAGTTGTGATTCGGTTTCGGTTTCTGGACCGNCAGTTACGGTTCCGATTAAGGTCCAACATTGTGGTTACTATTCAGTTACGGTTCCGAATACGGTCCGGAAAGGCATTTCGGTTCCTTAAACCGAACCAAAGCGAAAACGGGTTCCGTACCAATGGTTCGGTTTCGGTTTGCATCCCTGGTTTTTGGGATACAAGTTCGAGAATGGAAAAATATATAAATGTGTAAATGATGTATAAACATGTATATATATGTCCTATATTTGTCTGTCTTTTAACCTACAATGCCGTTCTTCTAGTATCCAGAACTAACAAAACCAATCTGTTACACCAAATACCATGTACCCGCAGATTTGTTCTTGTCTACATCCTAAAGCTTTATGTGTTTGTCTCTTGCAAAGAGTCCTTCCCATCTCAACCACCTTACTTTTCAAAACCCGTCTTATTTCGTTGGTAGTTAGAAATGCTTTACAGAATTAATACAAAAACATGCACACGATCTTCCTCATAAAGTAACCCGCATGTTGCAGAGACAGCGGAGTAGGGAATAATTGACGGTTTTGGGGCCTCTCACGCCTCTAACACTCAAATCTCCTCACACGCCAGCCTGCTGATGTCATAGCCCATTTTTTTCGATTTTATTTTTCTGATGTTATCATCGGAGCTCTGTTCAAGTATCATTGAGAAAAATTTTCGATTTTTTTTCCAAACTGTTTTCCAATTTTTTTTTCGAAATTATTTTTTTTTCAAAATTTTCTTGATATTTTTTTTCCATCATCAGAGCTCTGTTCAACTCTGGTTGGGGAAAATTTTCAAACATTTTCGATGTTAATATTTTTCGATTTAGATCTTGTTTTGCTTCGATATTCTTTTGTTTTGATGTATTCTTTGGGCCAGAAATATGTTTCCAAGAAGTCATTCTGGTTTTACGTATATTGTAAATTTCAACTACAGCGCCATTATCATTATTAGAGTGATATACATGTGAACTATTATAGTAATTCATACCATTCACAGCCGAATAATACAAGCGCTAAAATTACAGCTCACAGTCAACACATACAACATAAATACTCACTCCCAACAAGTTCAGACCTTATCTCACCGCACAGTTGACTCATGACAACATTCACTCCCAACGAGTTTAGACCTGCTTTTCTTCAACTTCATAATCTAGGTTAACCCACATCTATGAGTGATCATTGAGCTTTGTTTTACCGCAATGCCTCAACATACAAGTGACGCTGCAAACAATTTTTAGTTCATAGAAGCGCCGCATTGGTGAGCCTAGCCATTCCTAGTGGATTGCTTATATATTAGAACAGAGACCAGTAGTTCTCATATTTGCTTCAGCTTTCACGAAGTAAACGTTCTCTCCTGCAATGGCTTCAAACCAAATGGATTTTTCACTCGATGACGACCGCAATGTACTTGGAACTACTCTACCGGAAACGGCGCCTCCAAATCAGATGACCTCTTCACACGATGATGACCGCAATGTACATGGAATTACTATCCCTGAAATGACTTTCGCAATGGACAACGGACACCTCACTCGCCACATTAAAGCTAAGCACCAGCATGGTATGAAACGTCATGCCGCTAAACCACATGAAGATAATACACCTGAAAAACTTCAAGCTCTACAATCAGCAGTATCAGAAACTACGCCGATTCCACTGCCAGCGATATATTCACCAGTGTCCTCACCCTCACAGTCATTAATATTCGAAGCTCCACCTACTGCATCAACATCGACCGAATCTACCACGCCTACGCAGTCCGCATGGAATAAATCGTTTAATGTGTATCGCATCGAAGGAAATGGTGAAGAAGAAGATAACGCCGAACTACAGAAATATCTCTCCAACAGAACATCCACAATAATTGACATTGTTAGCGCACTACAGCGTGATTGCCATGGTGTGAAATATTATACAGTTGTTTGGGTGGCCTTTGTGAAACACATGGGAGATGACAATGTGATGCGAACAGAAGCCTACTTCAGAAGAAAAGTCGTCTACGCTGTCCAATCTATAAACATCGAGAACGAGATCAAGTCAGCGTTTAACCAAATACTCCTCAAGTGCGNTGCATTTCAACGATTGGGAAGCAATTGGGTGTTGGAGAAAGTGGTGCATCTGGATCTCTGCGCATGCAAGTATGTTCCACTCTTCGGGTCGTCATATATACCCACTCCATCTGCACTTTCTCGAAAAAAGGCAATTGTTAATGTTCAAAACGTCGACCAGAAATGTTTTCTGTGGTCTATCCTGGCAGCACTCCATTCAATCAATCATGGAAATAGCACACATCGAGTCAACCATTATCTACCTTTTGAAGACACCATCAACATGACAGGGATAACATACCCCGTCCCACTGTCTCAAATTTCCGAATTTGAGAGTCAGAACGAAATTTATGAAGAAGAACTGTTCCCGATCCATATCACCAGCGAAGAAAAACCAGCTCACGTGAATCTCCTGTACATCGCTGAGAAAAACAACAACCACTACTGCCTCATTCAGAACTTCAGTAGACTCATGAATCAGCTCACCAAACATGAACACAAAGCGTGATACTGCTACAGGTGCCTTCACAGATTTTCATTGGAGGACAGATTGACACGACATGTGGAGTACTCTGGGGAGCACAAAGCACAAAGAATCGAGATGCCGACGGAAGAAAACAAGTAGCTGAAGTTTGACGACTTCCACATGAGCCTTNCAGCGCCCTACGTCGTTTAAGATAGTTTTGAGTCTTATGCGGTGAAAATCCACGGTTGCGCTCCAAATCCAAATTATTCCTACACCACGTAGCTGCACACCATATTCCTTCGGGGTTCTGCTACGTTGTGGTAGGTCCTGAAGGAAATATGATCCAACAGCCGACAGTATATCATGGCACTGATGTTATCAAGACATTCTTGGAACATCTTGATAAAGAAGTAGATCATATACGACACTTAAAAAAGGAGATGAAGCCCATGCACTTGACTGCGCAACAGGAGCATAATTTTGGTATGCAGGTGAATTGTTACATATGTGGTGGATGTTTGGGTAACGATGGAGTGAGAGATCATTGTCATTTCACTGGGAAGTTTCGATGAACAGCAAACAATAAATGTAATTTGAATTACAAGTTCTCGAAGGTTATTCCAGGGGAATTTCATAATTTGCGGAAATACGACAGTTACCACATCATGACTGAAATCGGACAACTCAAGGGACGTCGTATTACATGTTTTCCCAATAATATGGAGAAGTACATTTCTTTTTCATTGGGGAATCTGAGTTTTATTCACTCTCTGCAGTTTCTCCCAACTTCACTGGAAAAGCTGGTGGGAAATTTGGTGAAGGAAGTTCAAGATAAGTTCACCAACGTCAACGTGCAATTCACTCGTCAACAAGTGCCTCTGCTGCTTCNGAAAGGATTATTCTGTTACAACTATTTCAATGGTCCAGACATATTAAACGATACCCAACCACCAGAAAAGACACACAACTTGTACGGAACACATTCGGTATACGTACCCTTGGTGACTACCATGACCTATACATGAGCTACATCTACATCTTACCCCGTAATCAACTTTAAGCCTTTGGCAGATGTGTTTGAACATTTTCGAAGATTGTGTCTCAAACATTATCAAAACGATCCAGCCCACACATTCACATCACCTGGGATAGCTTGGAAAACTTGCCTTCGAATGACCAAAGTTAAGCTGGAGCTGTTAACAGATGTTGATATGTATCTGTTTATCGAGCGAGGCGTTAAAGGCGGACTTAGTAGAATTGCTAACCGCTACAGTAAAGCTAATAATCCTATGGTGGAGGGCTATGATGAAAACCAGCTGCNAAAATACATTGTGTACCTCGATGCCTAAAACTTGTATGGATGGGCATTGAGCCAACACCTACCCGTATAAGACTTCCAGTGAACTGAAGAAGATATTAATTTCGTGAACCATCCAGACGACCATGACACCGGCTACATTGTAGAGTGTGATTTAGAGTACCCCGAGGATTCACATAATAGCCATTCAGATTACCCTCTTGCCCCAGAACGAGTTAAGATTACAGAAGACATGGTTTCAACATATTCACGTCACGCTTTGGAAAATATAGGCATTGCACACTTCTCGGGCCACACAAAATTGGTCACCAATCTCAACAATAAAAGCAAATACGTTCTTCACTACACGAATTTTAAGCTTTATTTGTGCCTGGGTATGAAGTTCGTACATGTCCACCACACATTGAAGTTCCACCAGGAGGCCTGGATAAAACCCTACATCACCTTCAACACAAGTTGCAGGAAGCAGGCGCAAAATGACTTTGAGAAAGAATTTTTAAAGTTAATGAATAATGCTGTATTCGGAAAAACTAAGGAAAATCTATGAAATAGAGTCAACGTTGAACTCGTCACGGAGGAGAAAAGGGCAATAAAAGCTTATAGCCTCCACATCTTTTCACGCCTTCAAAATTTTTGACAACGATCTCATCACCGTCCACCGTGAGCTTACATGCCTGAAGCTCAATCGCCCAGTTTATGTGGGATTTTCTGTCCTCGATCTAAGCAAGACTCTCATGTATGACTTCCACTACAACCACAGGCGACAACAGTATGGAGATAGAGGAAAACTTCTCTTAGGAGACACAGATTCATTCTGTTACGAAATAACAACACACAACATTTACATGGACATGCAAACTCATCTGAATCTGTACGACACCTCCGAGACCAATGGGGAGCCCATCAGAGAATTTGTTGGCTTGAAGGCCAACATGTACTCCATATTGACGCAGGATGAAGAAGAGAGCCAAGGGTGTTTCACGTGTTGTGGTTCAAAAGCATATTCGACACGAACATTACAAGACTTGTCTTCTCAAGAACCAGAAAATGTTTGCTGAGATGAGGCGAATTCAATCAGTAAAACATCATCTTCAAACTAGTAGCCTCAACAAGCTTGCATTGAACCCTCTTTATGATAAGAAGTATATTTTACCTAACGGTTGTGATACGCTAGCGTACGGACACTACAAAAATCGAGTTATGTCCGTCTAGCCTTTTATTGGAAATACATTTACATTGAAAATCCAACACCAACAGTGGTCTAGCACATTGCACAGTAAGAAAAAGCGTTGAATTTTTAAAACGGTTAAAGGAATCACAGTTACATAAACAGTATTTNCAACTACTGGTTTAAGGCTATAAACGTCGCCAGTTAATGTATATAGCCGGTTGAAGACTATACACGTCACCGACTTGTATGTGTGCATGTGTGTGTGTGTGAGCGAAAAGTACTGTTTATGATAAATGAGTTTGAATAGTGGTAATAGTAGTAAAATGCAAAACAACAACAAATAATAAGAAAAAGCCACTAACACACCTGGTGTAAGCCAAATAAGTAAAAGACTCAACCATTTTAAAATTCACTTGGCTGTTAAATGTTGAACAGATAACATCACAATTAGTTAAAGACTGCATTATTCATTAATTTGAATAAACATTGAATCGAACATAATTTAGACCTGGAACTATGAAATTACTGGAGAGAATTTTCTATAAGACCTCTCACCCGGCATTATTGGGAACAGCAACTGCCATTAAAATGGCACCAATCAAAGTGACTCGCAAGAATTCTCTGCGAATGTGGAGGAATTTATACGACAGAAGCCAACAGCCAGCAAAATATAAATTCAACATTGGAGACCACGTCACGATTAGTAAAACCAAGATGATATTTCGCAAAGGATATATGGGAAGCTGGAGATAGGAAATATTCACTACTGCATCAAGAAAACCACGTATTCCTCCACTGTACATACTTCAAGATCTTAGCAATGAAATCATAAAAGGCATATTTTATGAAATTGAACTACAGAAAGTTGCTCTGCAACCGGGGAAGATATACTAAATTCAAAAAGTTATCNCAACTCCTGGAAAAGAAACCAAAAAGGAAATACTCGTGGAATAGAAAGGATATCCAGCATCATTTAATTCTTGGATTCCAGCCAAGAATGTATTGAACATTTAATTTACACGTTTAACTATTCTGTACAAATCTATACTCTTTCCAACATCAGAAATATATTATCTGCTTCAAAAATACATTCTCATCCTTTAGATTTCGCAACCCGATTTATCCATCACAAAGAACACTCTAAACATACATTTACAAAAAGCAGCTATGTATTTCCTTCAGTGGCTAAAAATAACTTCTCCAAACCGCTAATGTCGCTTATTGAGTGTGTTCTTATTATAGTGTGCGCTTATTAAGGTGTCCCAAGCCCTCAAAGAGGGATTAGCTCTCTAGACAGAGGGGTGATTTAACATAAATAACTTAATTATTGTAATAAAATGACAACAGCAATTACAATTAGTTTAGACACAGAGTAGACTAATGCAAACCATTAACGTTTAGTATCATGAAATGACCACATTAATTAGAGTTATTACACATAAAATAACTAAGTAGTGCAAATCGTAAACTTTATTGTTATAAAGTGATAACATAAGTCACACTTATTACAGGAAACAGAACTAAGTAGTGCAAACTTTAACTTTTATTATCGTAATGTGTCAGCATCACTTACAATTATTATAGAAAAACAACAGAGTAGTGCAAACTTTAACTTTTGTTATCATAAAGCGACAATAGCAATTACAATTATGATAGAAAAACAGCAGAGTAATGCAAAATTTAACTTTTTCTGTTATAAAAGACCAACATCAATTTTCATTATTACAGTAGTGCAAACTTTAACTTCTATTCTCATAAAATGATAACATCAGTGACAGTTAATGCAGAAACAGAGCTGAGTAGTGCCAATTTTAACTTCTACTATTATAAAGTGACAATATTAGTTAACAGAAAAATAACTGAGTAGTGCAACTTGTACACTTTTACTGGCATAAAGAGTTAACATTAGTTGTATTTATTACAGAAAAATAACTGAGTAATGCAACTTTTAACTTGTACCGCCATAAAATATAAACATAAATCACATTTATTACAGAAAATAACTGAAAAGTGCAACTTGTATACTTTTACTAGCATAAAGTGACAACATAAATCACACTAATTACAGAAACATATCTGAGTACTGCAACTTCTAGGCCAATAAAGCTCGGTGGCTCAAGTGGTGTTTGGACTGTCGCAACTGGACACTGGTGCAGTGGAAATCGGTTCTGTGGAGTGTCGAGTCACTGTTCACACTGCTTTGGTACAACGTGCGAGTATTGGTATGGCGGCTACGCCTTCTACCGTTGTGCATAGTACCCACAAGGAAATAGAGTGGTGGTGGTGTTGTGGTGTGGTGTGGGGGTGTTTCACGTACTACGGTGTGTGGGGTCACTGGTGGTTGTTCGTGGCAGCATTCACTCACAGTCGTACTTTACAACCCTAGACAATGAGGTGCTCCCAATATTGTGGCGTTTTAACGGAATGGACCCCTGTTACTTCCAGGATGACAATGCCACGTGCCATATTGGAGATGCTACCTTGCGGTGGAATAAAGGCAACAATGTTCAACGCTTAGATTGGCCTGCCCAGAGCCTCGACATCAATCCCTTCGAACANCTTTGAGTTGGACCGTGGGTGAAGTCTCAGGAGATGCGGCCAACGTCCCTTAACCACCTGTCTGATATTTTGCAAGAGGAATGGCGAAATATTCCAGAGGACATCCTCCACATTCTAGTCGAGAGCATGCCTCAGAGGGTGGCTGTTGTAATAGCAGCAAGATGTATAAGCGCTTCTCTTACCATTCGGTCGAGCTTCCGCAGGTTATCGGAAGTGCCTTATAGAAAGGTGTCTAACTCAGCGCTCTCGCCGACCCTATACCTCCTGCGGTTCGGACTGAGGTGTCTGGTGCACGAGATCGCACGAGTTCTTATATTTTCTTGGTTACAAAAAGCAACTACTTGTAGTGGATTCGAGCGCGAGATTGGCCCGTATTCAACGCAGAACTCTGCACTCTGAGATACACTAAGAATTACTTTTAGTGTGTGCCGAAAACACCCTGAAAAAGAAATACGCGTACAGGGCTTTATGATTACCATACACTCCACTATCATGCTTCACAATTTTACGAATTAAATCGACTAGGTTCGATACACAGTACATTTATTTTCTGAGTATTGGGTCATTATAATAATTCGCAACCTACCCTATGTATCCGAATTATAAAAACTCAACTAGAAGCGCCTTACCTCTAGTAAGTATNCATCAACAGTCTTACAACTTTACAAATGTGCGTACATTAGGGTACTTCCCTCTCCGTCAGAGCGGAGTTCGAGTCCCAATTACTTCAGTTTATTACATGTGCTCTCCTCACACGTCGCTTCACCTTTATTCTGCTGTGTAAACAGTTTTTACCATCTTTCTGCACCTATCAGCTACCATTAACAAGTCTCGCTAATTGACACTGGTGCTCTGAGAATATTGAGCCACAATGCGGAGTCACTGCTGTGTCTTGACCAGTGCTCTGGGAATATTGCAATATTGCTGCACATGATGCATAGTTAAGAAAGTGTACCTTCCCGTACTATCTCAGCGGAGATATTCACGGCCACATCACCATCTCTCTATAAATAATTACGTTCAGTCGGGTAGGACTTCTACACTGGGGTCTCATATAGGCCGTCGTATCTATTGCCTCTACGCCCGCACATGGAACCAGAATAGACTGTAGGAAAGACAATTCTACATTACTCCCTAGACTCTACAAATTTTCATTAATAGTTCTTTGGTCACTTTACTTACATTCTGGCTTCTGATTTCGCCTTTTACAGAACTTTTACAATTTTACGCAAAGCACTCTGTAGTTACTTAAACGATATAGATTGCTCCCTTTATCTTATTTCTTATATTTTATTGTCCAAAATCGTTCGCTTCGCTAGATTTAACAATTTTTCAAAGTTTGTTCCTTAGCTATGGTTACTTCGTTTTCAGGGTGTAACAAACTTCGCTTGTTTTCTCCAGTTGCGCACTGAATACCGTGTGGCACTGTGCTCTGGTATTTGCTATACCTCTATCATAAAAATGACATAGTTACAGTTAGTAAACTGTGTAAAACTATGTGTTTACTGACTTAAGGTACGCAGTTCCTTATATCTTTACCCCCAAGACTCGAATTTGGTGTACGCAGTAAGCAAAATTCCTGTCTTCCTCAAAGCAAATATGCCGTTTTTAACCATTACTTCTGTTCATCCGCTGTTACTGTCAATGATTTAATTCTTTATGTGTTTGTGGTTTGATCACTCTCGGTCGTAAATGGGAATTGTGTGTGTTTGTCACTTCCAGGTTTGGGTCTGTTTGTTCATCGTTATTCGTGCACTCGGTCTCTACCGGTTTTACTTGATTCTCTACTTGTTCCCGTAGATAAAACACTTTTAATTCCGAAATATGCCTGCGTCGTGGTAAGATCATGTTGTCGTCGAGTCTTTGTAGTGTTTACGTGTCGTGCCATTTGTCCAACACTTTGTACGGACCATCGAACCGATCGATGAACTTGCCCACTATCGCTTTTGATTTATCAGATAAGATATGGGTTCTCGTTACTACTAGGTCGCCTTTCTTCAAAAAACATTCTCGATTATGCTTGTCAAAATACTCCTCCTCTTTATACTGCTGTTGCAGTTGCGATCCATGGCGTCCTCTGTTGTCATAGTAACGTGGTGTAGTACAGGGTTATTCAAAAGAACCCCCTGGTTTCAAAAAATTATTGTGTTTATTACAGACTAATATTGTNCTTACAATTTAGGTACATGTGTAGGAAAACTCTGAAAGTTTTTTTAAGACAGTTAGAGATGCTCTATGTGACTTGCTCGCGTGACACGACAGATATTAGTGCAATATTGTCATTCTCCCCAAACACGGCGCAGCCAATGGTGGCGATTGCAGTGTTAATGCGATCCCGTAGTTCATTCAAACTGGCTGGTAATGGCGGCAGGTGGACACGATCTTTCACATAGCCCCATATAAAGAAATCACATGGCATCACATTGGGAAAGATGGGAGGCCATTCGATCCACCACTGCCACACGCCCGATCCATCTCTGCGGGAGGGTTTGCTTAGGTACGCTCGTCCAGATGGTACAAGTGAGGCGGGGCTCCATCCTGTTGGTATATGAAATCATTGCTATCAGCCTGTAGCTGAGGCATAAGTCACTGCAGTTGAAGGTCTCAACTTGCCCAATTTGTTGATTTCCGTGGGCTTCGTTGTAAAGTTTCGTGCACCCGGTTCACAGTCTCGTCCGACNCTGATGGTCGGCCAGTGGATTTTCCTTTGCACAGACAACCCGCATTCAACATTTTTATTTGTACCATTTATGAATGCGTTTCTCCGTTGGTGGCTCTTTCTGAAATTTCGTCCTACACTGNCTTCGTACGGTTATCACAGACTGTTTTTCGTGGAATTTCAGGACACAAAATGACTTCTCCTCTCCAGATGCCGCCATGTTGCACTACACTACTCCTATCGGCGAAAAGTGGAACCAGCGGTACGCGGGACTATTCGAATAAAAACTTGTGAATATCAGGCTATTATGTACACCCATATAATGACGATTTGTTGCATACGTTTCCCACAGTAAAATTACGAAACCAGGGATTTCTTTTTGAATTACCCTGTATAGCAATTTCCGTGTAATTCACAATTGTTTCTTCCAAATGAATTTATGTTTGCACGTCGTGTACATGCACAATCGCTCATGTTGTTACAACTACAACAGTTAAAATACTCACATGTTCTGTTCACATTCGCTCGTGATTCACCATAACTACAATTCATACGTGGTCTCATACATTCATTTCGCATGCATCCATCAGTAACTTTATTACACTCACTCTGGTTCGGACATTCATGTTGTCTAGTCCTTGTAGTATTTTGTGTACCTTCGTGACTATCACATGATTTCTGCTGTGTCACCTCTGTGTTAGGTTCCTTCCTCCCATCTGCCTTCGATATCTGCCATTTGTTTATTTTGCCATTAGAAATCTGAATTTGATTTACTTGTGGTCTACCATTTCTCTTTCTTTTCTCCTGGTTTCCAGGAGTGTCATTACGCCCATCCACGTTTCTTTGCGTAACTAGTTTCCTATTATGTCGGTTAAATCTTTGGTTATTATTCGCAAACTGCTTACTATTTTGTTCGATATTCCGTAGATCTGGATCTCTCCCACCTGGGCTGTTTTCGCACTTCTGCAAGTTATCCTTGTGTAAGTATGGTACATTACCGTCATTCTGGACGTTATCCTGATGTAAATAAGGTAGAAAACCGTCATTCAGGACGTTAGAGGACATTTTAGTGGCCTTGGGGAATCGTCGTTCGTTCCCATCTCACAGGTGAAAAGTACGTATGTCGGTTTTAACCCACTCAATCAATTCGCCGAATGTCCGTGCATGACTACTCGCCTTTTGTACTGAGTGTGTCCTGGCATCCCTCTATCAACAATTGACAGAGCTCATCGTTCGGAAGTGGACGTGTTAACATGAGGTTCCGCCCGCGCATTCTATTGGAGAATACTACAAAAGTCTCAATAGGGTGCTACTCGTAACCGTAAAAGTCTCTTTCGTAAACGTCTCCGAATNTTTGAAAAAACTGAGGCACCTATCCTCAAACTCCGCGTAGTCGTGGATCTCATTGCAAAACAATTCAAACCAACTAAGTGCCTTCCCACNAAACAGCGGTTCCAACTTTTGGAAATCTGGAGTTAAATCCAAAGTGGTGAAATTTCGTCGTATTTTATCTAACCGCGGGTATATGTTCCGATCTGGATCAAATATTAAATACGCAGGGGTCAAGTCTTTAAGCGTGATTTGGTATCATAAATTGCCACTTGTTTTATGACCTTTNTCACCCATTCGGCGTAACCGGCCGTGTTTCGGCTCTGGTGAGTTAGATCGTCTGCTGGATAGGTCAGGGGTTCACTACACATGTGAGGCTGCAGCTAAGGTAAGCACTAAGTTGGTAAGTCGTTTTTTAGAAGTAAGAGTTCGTCAGAGTCATGTAAATT